>CABHPQ010133671.1:26897-44822 GCA_902168405.1 Peromyscus aztecus
TATGGCGCTTTCTTAGAAAATTGGGAATCAATCTCCCCCAAGATCCAACTATACCACTCTTGGGTATATACCCAAGGAATGCTCAATTATACCACAAGGGAGCTTGCTCATCTATGTTCATATCAGCATTATTTGTAATAGCCAGAACCTGGAAACAACCTAGATGCCCTTCAACGGAAGAATGGATAAATAAACTGTGGTACATATACACAATGCAATACTATTCAGCAGAGAAAAACCATGACATCATGAGGTTTGCAGGCAAATGGAGGGATCTAGAAAAAATCCTCCTGAGTGAGGTAACCCAGACTCAGAAAGACAAACATGGTATGTACCCACTCATAGGAGAATACTAGTTGTGGAAAAAGGATGACTGGACAGCTACTCACAACACCAGGGAGGCTACCTGAATAACAGGACCCCAAGAAAGACACGGGGATCGCCCAATGACAGAGAAATGGATGAGATCTACATGAACAGTCTGGACGTGAGTGGGGGTAATGAGGGAGAGGGGCGAGGGAAAGAGAACTTGGGGGAGCGGGAGATCCCAACTGGATCAAGAACAGAGAGGGAACACAAGGAATGTTCATGATAAATGAAGACCACATGAGAATAGGAAGAAGCAAAGTGCTAGAGAGGCCCACAGAAATCCACAAAGATGCCCCCACAATAGACTGCTGGCAATAGTCGAGAAATAGCCCGATCTGACCTACCCTGGTGATAGAATGGCCAAACACCCTAATTGTCATGCTAGAAACCCCATCCAGTGACTGTGGAAACTGGATGCAGATATCCATGGTCAGGCCCCGGGTGGAGCTCCGGGAGTCCAGTTGGCGAGAAGGAGGAGGGTTTATGTGAGCAAGAGTTGTTGGGACCAGGGATGGATGGAATACAGGGACAAGTGGCCAAACGAATGGAAACACGTGAAATGTGAACCAATGGCTGAGGGGCCCCCAACTGGATCAGGCCCTCTGAATGGGTGAGACAGTTGATTGGCTTGATCTGTTTGGGAGGCATCCAGGCAGTTGGACCGGGTCCTGTGCTCAGTGCTTGAATTGACTGTTTGAAACCTGGGGCTTAGCAGAGATGCTTGGCTCAGTCTGGGAGGAGGGGACTAGACCTGCCGGGGCTGAGTCCACTAGGTTGATCTCAATCCCCAGGGGAGTCTTTGCCCTGGAGGAGATGGAAATGGGGGGTGGCCCAGGGGGGCGGGAGGGGGGAGAACGGAGGAATCTATGGCTGATATGTAAAGTTGAATTATTTTGTAAAATAAAATAAAATAAATTTTAAAAAAGACAAAATCCATAATTTATTCCATTTTCCTTCAGGTCCAATCAGGGGTAAACATGTATTCTGACTTATTTCCTGCCTACATAACTCCCAACTACATGTGACCAAGTATATCAGTTACAGTTGGTTCACACAAAGTTGTTTAAGGAAGTCAAAACATGTGACTTGTAATTTCTCAAGAACTACAACTCCCAGAATCCCAGGAAGTTACCTTGTCCTTGGGCATGTAGGGCTTAAAGATTAACTTTTTCTCTTACATTCTCCCCTTGTGTTGTAGCCTAAGTTAAATCTTTAACTGTGAAGTGGGTAACTGTTTATATTGGGATCTGATAGCCATTAGCTTAATGGTACCCAGATAGGAATAATTATTTAGTTAAGGCATCAGTGATGAAAGATCCAACAGTAACTAGCAGAACCAGAAGGGCCCTGTGATGGCTGACATCAGAGTTACTATTGAGAAGGAGCCTAAAAATGGATGGGGCACCAGTCATGTTTATTTCATCTCATGTCCCCTTTTAGCTATTTTGTGTGTGTGTGTGTGTGTGTGTGTGTGTGTGTGTGTGTGTAGCCAGGTTATAATTCAGAATGGTTTATATAAAAATATTTTTCCTGAAATTATATAACACCTATTTGTTCTGCATAAAGCAGGCTAAGTGCCTTTCATATTGTTGAACTATTTCAGTTTATTAATGAACTTGTTAATAAACCTGGACCCACTTTCCTGGTATGCCAATTTAT
Source organism: Peromyscus aztecus (assembly GCA_902168405.1). Classification (NCBI taxonomy): domain Eukaryota; kingdom Metazoa; phylum Chordata; class Mammalia; order Rodentia; family Cricetidae; genus Peromyscus; species Peromyscus aztecus. The sequence continues at coordinate 28,926 of CABHPQ010133671.1, forward strand.
TTCCTATGCATAGAGTTTCCTTTTGACTTAGCACTTCAACCTATTGGGACATAGATAGCATATCCTCATCTGTAGCTACTACTGGATGAAAGTAGGACTTTATTTACAGGGTCCAGGGAGGCTGAAAAATCTAATCAATGGCTGGGAAATGAGGCATTCGTTATAAGTATCTTGTTATCTGATGCAGCAGAAGAGACAAACAGTGAGTATCACATCAGCTTGATTGGTTCATATCAGCCTTCAGAAAGTCCAGAGCTCAGCATTTTCAGTCTGCTGCTGATTCCTTGATTCTATCTGTTAGCCAAGTAGAAATATGCTGAAACAGATACAGACTAGGAACAGAAATTAAAGTTTAGGAACTTAAAGGGAAATACTACATTTGGAATGTTTAGGCCCATAGTCCTAATAACTTTAAGATGGGAGGCATCTCATAATCATGAGAGAGAAAAAGATCCCATCCTCATGAAGAGACGGGGGGGGGGGTACTTAAACTGTACTTAAATGTGGTCCCTTTGACCTATAACAGATGAATGCAAATTTTATGATTCCATTGACTGCCTGAAGTTTACATAAATTTTTAGCTTACAAAAATGAGATAGAAGTTTTACATATATTTGTGGATGATTGATTGAAAAATAAAGTGCTGATTGGCCAGTAGCCAGGCAGGAAGTATAGACGGGACAAGGAGAGAGGAGAATTCTGAGAAGTGGAAGGCTGAGGCAGGAAGACGTTGCCAGCCAACAGGATGAGAAGCAAATGTTAGGATAAGCCACGAGCAACATGGCAACTTATAGATTAATAGAAATTGGTTAATTTAAGATATAAGAACAGTTAGCAAGAAGCCTGCCATGGCCTCACAGTTTATAAGTAATACACATCTCTGTGTGTTTACTTGGTTGGGTCTGAGCAGCTGAGGGACTGGTGGGCAAGAGAGACTTGTCCGGACCATGGGCCAGGCAGGACCAGGAAAACTCTAGCAACATATATTAGCATTACCATGGTTTATAATCTATACAAAAATCTACATTGTAAAACATCTAGTATAGACTTTTGCCTTGGTATTCAAGGAGAAATAATAGTGTTGGATTAAAAATCATGAGCATTTTTTCAAGCTCAGGGACAAATAACCAAACTAGTGGAAACACATGAACTATGAACCAATAGCTGAGGAGCCCCGATAGAACTGGACCAGGCCCTCTGGATAAGTGAGACAGTTGATTAGCTTGAACTATCAGGAGCACTCAGGCAGTGGGACTGGGACCTGTCCTTAGTGCTTATGCTTTTTGGAACCTAGGGCCTATGATGAGACACTTTGCTCAGCCTTGGTGTAGGGAGGAGGGGACTGGATCTGCCTCAACTGAATCTACCAGGCTGAGCTGAATCCCCAGGGGAGACCTTGCCTTGGAGGAGGTGGGAATGGAGGGGGGATTGTGGGGTAAGGTGGGGGGTGGGAGGAGGGAAGGCAGGGGAATCCGTAGCTGATATGTAAAATTAAATTAATTATAAAATAAAATTTTAAAAAATCATGAGCATTTTTCCTTTGTCTAGAGAGCCAGATACATAGATTGGATAGTGTTGTTTTTAGGCCAGTGAGAAGAAGCTTTAAGTATATACTTGGAAGACACCCTAAGGAAATTTAAAATCTTGAGCTTGTAACTGATTAGTAAGTAATCAGTTTATTGAAACTCCATTGCTCAATGTTAAAAATCTGAAGCTTTCAAATATTAGTATAATGATCACATAGAGGGGGAAGGCTGATCAACATCTTCCATTTTTTCATATCTCTCAAATCATTTTTTATATCTAAACATTTGCCAGAGACATGAGTAGTTATTATTTAGATGAGTCATTGCAAGGCATATTCCTTTAGTGAAAAGCTACACCTGAAACCTGTTTAGCCTTTAATATGAAGAATGCTAACAAAACAACCTGCTTGCCTTATATTAATGAGAAACCTAGTAGTCTAGATGAACCAACATGGAGGCTGCAGCTCAGAGGGAAGGAGCCAGTTGCCTTCTGCTGACAAGCTGACAAAGCTACAATTATGGCATCAGACATCTGAGAAGGATAAATTAAATCAAGAATTATAATCCAAATGGTCAATGCATCGATTAAAATGACAGAGACCATTACTTAGATGGTTAGCCCGGAGTCCTGTGGTCTCCATAGCATTGAGGACAGAAGGCAAAACTAAGCTCAAGCAGTACAAACAATTAAATGCTTGATATATGAGTTTGATCCACAATACACTTTGGCCTATCCAAAGATGCTGGGTCACTCCCAGTTTCTCATCAGTATGCATAGGTTTATAACTACCAATTATAAACCTATAAATTGTTAACTTTTGAGATATAGAAAGTTCATATAACAGTTTTAGACAATTAAATGAAACCAATAATCCTTTAACTATTCCTGTCACAATTCTGGAGACCCACATCAGAAAGACAAGAACAGACACCATATAAGACACAGAGCCAAAATTATAACAGAAAACTTAAGAAAATGACATTTAACCATTGGTGTTGTATGAAAAGGCATGCCAGTCTCACCAAGAGAAATTTATAGACAAGATGTTGTTTCAGAATTTCCCAATGCCTATACTGGGTCTCTCCAAACTCTAAGTCCAGTGTCCTAGGGCATCCTTGGCTATATTGTATAGCCTGATATTAGAACCCTGCTAATGAGAACCAAGCTGCTGGGGCTTTCTGAGTTTTTCCATGGTTCTCACTGTTACCAGTGTGTTCTCAGGGCTCCAAGGCAGGTCATAAAGAAAACTGGTGTCTCTAGCTGAATTCCCAGAAATTAACCAGAAATGACCAGTGGACCCAGAGACATCTGTCTTTACCCTAAATGGGGATTCATAGACCTCATAAAGTCTTCTCCATTCCCAGATCTGGGTACCTCAAAACCAGAATCCAGAGACCAAGAGAAAAGTGTCACAGAAAACTAAAATGGCTTCTATGACTTGTCAAAATGAGGCCTTCATAAATAATGCTTGCTGTCTCCTTCAAGTGTAGTCATTCACTAGAGAAACTCACACAACCACTGGGTTGACCATCCCAAGGTCCCGACAAATATCCAAGGGTGGCCTACCACTCCCAGATTGGAGAGTCCAGCTCCAGAATTTAGATGGAATGGATTTTTTCTCTCATCTTACTGGAGCCTCCAAATGTTAATTTTGAGATTTGTGAAAGAAAAGTGAATACAAAAATTTTGAACGAAATTTGAAGCAAGTTTTAATTAAGTACTGACAGGAAAAAATAGACTCTGGTCAGGTACATCCCTGGGTTCCGTGCAAGGGGCCACATGTCAAGTTTCACAGGGGCTTAAAAAGGTGAAACATTCCATCCCACTAAAGCTGAGTATCAGCTCAAGGACTTCAATCTGCTCATGCTAATAGAGCCCATAATTACATGCAGTCTTTTGTCCTACAAGCAACATTTCCTTTCTGGTAAGCCTAGTCAATTTGGGCTCACTTTGAGATACACAGTGGAAATAGCGCTAAAGTCTGGTCCCAGCAAGTGCAGTGCTTTGGATGTAAGAGAATCTGCTGTTCTTGTCAGTTTCCTAAGCACATTTGAACTAAATATGGTCCGTGTGTAGGAAGCACAGTTCTTTTATCCTGAGCAAGTTCAAAGTGCCTGTGGTTTTGGAAAAAAGGTAAAGAAGATGAGTGCTTCTTTCTCAATATCACAGTGTGTTTCTTGAAAGGGAACAAAGTGTTGAATTCCCCTTCTAAAATGGACCCTAATCACATGCTGTCTCTTGTCCTATGAGCAACAGTTTGTTTCTGGTAAGCTGAGTCACTATTTGGCTCACTTTGAGATACACAGTGGAAATAGTACTCATGTCTGTTACCAACAAGTGCAATGAATTGGATGTAAAAGAAGCTGCTGTTCTTATGAGTTTTCTAGAGAGTAGAAGTAGATATTGCCCGTGTGTGTAGGAAGCAAAGTTCTTTTGTTCTGAGCAAGCTCACTGTTCCTGCTGTATTTTAAACAGTATAAAAAAGAAGAGTTCTTCTTTCTCAAAAGTAGAGTGTGTTTCTTGAAAGGAATCTCAGTGTTGAACTCCCCTTCCTAAACAGAGTCTAATCACATGATGCATCTTGGTCTACCAACAACAGTGCTGTTGCGGTAAGCATAGTCACTATTGGGCTACCATTAACATACATAGTGCAAATAACATTCGTGTCTGTACCCAGCAAGTTCAGTGCATTGGATGGAAGAGAAGCTGCAGTTCTTATCAATTCTTTAAGCAGACTTGAACTGGATAAGGACCACGTGTAGGAAGCATACTTCTCACTGTTCCTCCTGTATTGGAAACACTGCAAAGCAGAAGAGTGCTTTATTCTCAAAAGCAGAATGTGTTTCTGGTAAGGTAACTCAGTGTTGAATTCCCATTCATAAACAGAGTTGAATCACATGCTGTCTCTTGTCCTACAAGCAACAGATCGTTTGGGGTAAGGAAAGTCACTATTGGGCTCCCATTGAGATACACAATGGAAATAGCACTCCCTTCTGTTCCCAGCAAGTAAAGTGCATTGGATGTAAGACAAGGTACTGTTCTTCTCAGTTTCCTAAGCAGAGTTGAACTAGATAGGGTCAGTGTGTAGGAAGCATAGTTCTTTGGTTCTGAGCAAGCACACAGTTCTGGCTCTATAGGAAACCCAGTAGAGTAGAAGAGTGTTCCTTTCTCAAAAGCAGACTGTGTTTCTTGTAAGGAAAATCAGTGTTGAATTCCCCTTCATAAATGGAGTGGTATCACTTGCTGTCTCTTGTCCTATGAGCAAGAGATCTTTTCTGGTAAGGAAAGTCACTTTTGGGATCCAATTGAGATGCAGAGTAGAGACAGCACTCCTGTCTGTTCCCAGCAAGTACAGTGGACAGCATGGAAGAGAAGCTTCTGTTCTTATCAGTTTCCTAAGCAGAGATGAACTAGAAATGGCCCGTGTGTGTAGGAAGCACAGTTTTTGTTCTGAGCAAGCTCACTGTTCCTCCTGTTTTGCAAACACTGTAAAGCAGAAGAGTGCTTTCTCAAAAGAGGAGTGTCTTTCTTGTAAGGGAAGTCACTGTGGAATATCCCTGGATAAACTGTGTCTAATACCATGCTGTCTCTTGTACTATGAGCAACAGTTCTTCTCTGGTAAGGCTAATCACTATTGGTCTTCCATTGTGATACACAGTGGAAATAGCACCCACGTCTGTTCACATGAAATACAGTGCATTGGATATAAGATAAGCTATGGTTCTTCTCAGTTTCCAAAGCAGAGTTGAACTGCATATGGCCCCTGTGTATAGGAAGCACAGTTCTTTTCTTCTGAGAAAGCTCACTTTTCTGGCTGTATAGGAAACACGGTAGAGTAGAAGAGTGCACTTTTCTCAAAAGCAGAGTGTTTTTCTCTTTAGGCAACCCAGGATTGAATTCCCCTTCATAAATGGAGTGACATCAGACACTCTTGTTCTATGAGCAACAATTCTTTTCTGGTAAGGAAAGTCACAATAGGGCTCTCTTTGAGATACACAGTGAAAATATCACTCACATATGTTACCAGAAGGTACAGTGCGTTAGATGTAAGAGAAGTTATTGTTCTGATCAGTTTCCTAAATAGAATTGGTCTAGATATGGACCATGTGTGTAGGAAGCACAGTTCTTTTGTTCTGAGTAAGTTCACTGTTCTGGCTCTATAGGAACACAGATGAGTAGAAGAGTGCTCCTTTCTCAAAAGCAGAGTGAATTTTTTATAAGGCAACTCAGTGTTGAATTCCCCTTCATAAACAGAGTGGAATCACATGCAGTCTCTTGGCCTACGAGCAACAATTCTTTTGGTAAGGAAATTCACTATTGGGCTCCCATTGGGGATATACATTGGAAAGAGAACTCATGTCTCTTCCCATAGAGTACAGGGCATTGGATGTAAGAGAAGCTATTGTTCTTATTGGTTTCCTGAGCAGAGTTTAACTAGATATGGTCCATGTGTGTAGGAAGCACAGTTCTTTTATTCTGAGCAAGCTCACTTTTTTGACTGTATAGGAAAAACAGTAGAATAGAAGAGTGCTCCTTTCTCAACAGCAGAGTGTGTTTTTTTAAGGCAACTCATTGTTGAATTGGGCTTCATAAATGGAGTGGAACAACATGCTGTCCATTGTCCTATGAGCAAAAATTCTTCTCTGGTAAGAAAAGTCACTATGGGGCTCCAATTTGAGATACACTGAAGAAAAACCACTCCCCTCTGTTCCCAGAAAGTACAGTATTGGATGGAAGAGAATCTACTGATCTCAGTTTCCTGAGCAGAGTTGAACTTGATATGGCCAGTGTGTGTAGGAAGGACAGTTCTTTTGTTCTTAGCAAGCTCACTGTTCTGGCTCTATAGGAAACATAGTAGAGTAGAGGAGTTCTCCTTTCTCAAAAGCAGGGTGTGTTTCTTATGTGGCAACTCAGAGTTAATTTCCCCTTCATAAACAGAGTTGAATCACGTGCTGTATCTTGTCCTACAAGCAACAGTTCTTTCCAGGTAAGGAAAGTCACTATTGGGCTCCCATTGAGCTACACAGTGTGAATCGCACCTGCGTCTCTTCCCAGCCACTAGAGTGTATTGGATGTAAGAGAAGCTGCGGTTCTGCTCAGTTTCTGAAGCAGAGTTGAACTCGATATGCCCCGAGTGTGTGGCAAGCACAGTTCTTTGGTTCTGAGCAAGCTCACTGTTCTGGCTCTATAGGAAACACAGTAGAGGGGAAGAGTGCTCCTTTCTCAAAAGCAGACTGTGTTTCCTGTAAGACAACTCACTGTTGAATTTCTCTTCATAAATGGAGTGGAATCACATGCTATCTCTTGTTCTATGAGCAACAATTCCTTTCTGGTAAGGAAAGTCACAATGGGACTCTCTTTGATATACACAGTGGAAATAGCACTCATATGTTACCAGGAAGTACAGTGCATTGGATGTAAGAGAAGTTACTGTCCTGATAAGTTTCCTAGCCAGAATTGATCTCGATATGGACCATGTGTGTAGGAAGCACAGTTCTTTTGTTCTGAGCAAGTTCACTGTTCTGGCTGTATAGGAACACAGATGAGTAGAAGAGTGCTCCTTTCTCAAAAGCAGAGTGTATTTTTTATAAGACAACTCAGTTTTAATTTCACCTTCATAAATGGAGTTGAATCGCATGCTGTCTCTTGTCCTAGGAGCAACAGTTATTTTCAGGTAAGGAAAGCCACTATTGAGCTCCCATTGAGATACACAGTACAAATAGCACCCGTGTCTTTTCCCAGCAATTACAGTGCATTGGATGTAAGAGAAGCTATGGTTATTCTCAGTTTCCTAAAAAGAGTTGAACTAGATATGGCCCTTGTGTGTAGGAAGCACAGTTCTTTTGTTCTGAGCAAGCTCACTGTTCTGTCTCTATAGGAAACACAGAAAAGGAGAAGAGAGCTCCTTTCTCAAAAGCAGAGTGTGTTTCTTGAATGGCTACTCAGTGTGAACTTCCCCTTCATAAAGAGAATTGAATCCCATGCTGTCTCTTGTCCTATGAGCAACAGTTGTTTTCGGGTAATGGTAGTCACTATTGGGATCCCATTGAGATACACTTTCAAATAACACCAGCGTCTGTACCCAGCAACAACAGTGCATTGCAAGTAAGAGAAGCTACAGCTCTTCTCAGTTTCCTATTTTAGTTGAACTAGATATGGTCCGTGTGTGTAGGAAGCACAGTTTGCTTGTTCTGAGCAAGCTTACTGTTTTGGCTTTATAGGAAACACAGTAGAGTTGAACAGTGCTCCTTTCTCAAAAGCAGAGTGTGTTTCTTGTAAGGCAGCTCAGTGTTAATTTTCCCTTCATAAACAGAGTTGATTCACATGCTGTCTCTTGTGCTATGAGCAACAGTTCTTTTCGAGTAAGGAAAGTCACTATTGGGCTCCCATTGAGATACACAGTGCAAATAGCACCCGCATCTGTTCCCAACAACTAAAGTGCATTGGGTAAGAGAAGCTGTGATTTTTCTCAGTTTCCTAAAATTAATTGAACTAGATATGGCCCTGTGTGTAGCAAGCACAGTTCTTTTGTTCTGAGCAAGCTCACTGTTCTGGCTCTGTAGGAAACAGTTGTAGCAGGAATCTTAAAGAGTCTTATTAACAAAAACAAACCCAGAGCCAGGTATTCGGGTGAACACTTAATGATCAGAGAGACAGAACCAGCCACAGCTACCTCACCTCTCTGGACATTCAGCTGGCCATGTTTCCTCAGACTGGAGGCCTCTATGTCCTCATATCTGAATGGGTCTCAGCTAAACTGTGCTGCTAGAAGCCTGAAAGCTAAATCAGCCAAATATTTCTAGTCTCTGGTCCTCAAGCCTTATATACCTTTCTGATTTCTACCACCACTCCCTGGGATTAAAGGCTGGCTTTCTGCTATTAAAGGTGTGTATTTCCATGCCTGGCTGTTTCCAATGTGGCCTTGAACTCACAGAGATCCAGAGGGATTTCTACTTCTGGAGTGCTAGGATTAAAGGTGTGAGTGCCATGATTTTCTAGCCTTTGTATCTAGTGGCTGTTCTGTTTCTGACCCCAGATAAGTTTATTAGGATGCACAATATTTTGGGGAACACAATACCACCACATTTCCCCTTTTTTGTCTAAAATTAAAAAAAATCTTATAACTAATACAAGAAAAATTAGTCCAATAAACATATACATTATACACAGTCAAGATTACATTAACAATGTCAGTCCATTAACATTTGACAGATTCAGACAAAAAACTCCATTAATATATAACAATGTCCAGTCCAGTAATATTTGACAAATTCAGACAAACAATTTTCATTACTTATCTTATTTAAAACAAGTAATTCCTTTTTAAAGGTATTTTTTCTTTTCATAATAGATTCGGTAATCTACCTTTTTTCATTTTTATATCTTCCTCTTTTTCTTTTTAGTGTAGATTCAGTGATCTACCTATTTATCCTATTATTCTTTATATTTTTTCTCAGAATAAATTCAGTGATCTATCTCATAACTATCTTCTTTTCTCTTTTTTCTTTCTTTTTTAAACAAAACCTCTGAATCTAATCTCCATGTTCAGCTTTTTTCCTGACCATTAACAATTAACAACTTGCAACAAACCATCATAAAATATGACAATATCCATGACTCATTAAATGACCAAAAACCTCTCTTCCCACCTCTTGGGAATGTGGGTGTCATTTTCTTAAAATTACTTCCCACTTTCTTGGAGTGAAGACATCTTTAAGGAATCCTGAAAAGAAAATTTTTGGGTTAATTGTCAAGTCTTGTATCATTTGTCCAGCTGCTGCATAATGAGAAAGTGCAGGGCTTGTTTCAAGTCCTTGTTCAAGTAGTCTGTCAGGCTTGATCATCTCAGCTAGCCATCTCAAATTTTTCCTGAGTAGTTTGTAGTCCAAAGTTGATCTTTCCATGGTGTTAATCAGCTTAATGGCTTTACCATAGTCCATGTGGAATCATCTTTGTGGAGTCTCTTCATTCTTTTGAAGATTTCAAAGTCACTGTTAGGCGTGGTCATGGTTACCTGAAGGCTTTTTTTGTGTGCCTCCTCTGTGGTTTGGAGCAATCACAGTCTGATAAATATCTGTCTCTTGGAACTATGAACAACATTCTTCTCTAAAAGACAAAGTCTTCAGAGAAATTTCTCTCCACCGTTTGTCTTGCCAAACTTTTCCAAACTGACCTTTGCAGATGCTTTCTTGTTACACGATGGTCCTGGCAATTCTTCTCTGAACAAGCAGTAGTAAACCCTTCATCCCAGGTAGCAGCATCACCACAGTCATCAACACGATGAGAAGGAGTCAGCAACTCAGAGCAGCAGCAACTACCTCCATGGTCCCACCACTGTTTGTGGCTTGGCCCAGGCTGAAGCTTCTCCCAAGCCTCCTAGGCCGGCCTCAAACTCGGGATCCTCCTGCATCTCCCTCCTTCAGTAAATCTTACTGGAATGCACCACCACAACTGGCTGAGTGTAGCTCAGGCCTGAGCCTGGGGCCCACAAGGCCACAGGTAAGAAGTTTTTTCATGAATTCGTACCACAAACGTTGGGCACCAGATGTAGAACAAATCTTAAAGAGTCTTATTAACGAAAACAAACCCAGAGCCAGGTATTGGGGAAAACACTGAATGATCAGAGACACAGAACCAGCCACAGCTATCTCACCTCACTGGACCCTCAGCTGGTCTTGTTTTCTCAGACTGGAGGCCTCTGTGTCCTCATATCTGAATGGGTCTCAGCTGAACTGTGCTGCTTGAAGCCTGAAAGCTTAACCAGCCAAATACTTCTAGTCTCTGATCCTCATAACTTATATAACTTTCTGCTTTCTACCACCACTTCCTGGAATTAAAGGTTCCCTTTCTGGGACTAAAGCCATGAGTCAATATGCCTGGCTGTTTCCAATGTGGCCTTGAACTCACAGAGATCCGGAAGGAATTCTAATACTGGAGTGCAAGGATTAAAGGTGTGAGTACCACTATTTTCTAGCCTTTGTATCTAGTGGCTGTTCTGTTTCTGACCCCAGATAAGTTTATTAGGGTGCACAATATTTTGAGGAACAAAATACCACCACACATAGAAGAGTAGAAGAGTGCTCCTTTCACAAAAGCAGAGTGTGTTTCTTCTAAGGCAACTCAATGATACTTTCCCGTTCATTAACGGAGTTGAATCCGATGCTGTCTCTTGTCCTATGAGCAACAGTTCTTTTCAGGTAATGAAAGTCACTATTGGGCTCCCATGGAGATACACAGTCCAAATAGCACTGCATCTGTTCCAAGCAACTACAGTGCATTAGATGTAAGAGAAGCTGTGGTTCTTCTCAGTTTCCTAAGCAGAGTTGAACTAGATATGGCCATGTGTGTAGGAAGCAAAGTTCTTTTGTTCTGAGCAAGCTCACTGCTTCAGCTCTATAGGAAACACAGTAGGGTAGAACACTGAGCTTTCTCAAAAGCAGAGTGTGTTTCTTCTAACGCACTCAGTGTTAATTTCATCTTCATAAACATAGTTGAATCCCATGCTGTCTCTTGTCCTATGAGAAACAGTTCTTTTCAGGTAAGGAAAGTCACTATTGGGCTCCCATTGAGATACACAGTACAAATAGCACCCACATCTTTTCCCACCAACTACAGTATATTGATGTAAGAGAAGCTACCGTTCTTCTCAATTTCCTAAGCAGAGTTGAACTAGATATGGACTGAGTGTATATGAAGGAGAGTTCTTTTGTTCTGAGCAAGCTCAAACTTCTGGCTATATAGGAAACACAGTAGACTAGAAGAGTGTTCCTTTCTCAAAAGCAGAGTGTGGTTCTTGAAAGGCAACTCAGTGTTAATTTCCCCTTCATAAACGGAGTTGAATCCCATGCTGTCTCTTGTCCTACCAGTAACAGTTCTTTTCGGGAAAGGAAAGTCACTATAGGACTCCCATTGAAATACACACTTCAAATAGCACCCACATCTGTTCCAAGAACCTACAGTGCATTCGATGTAAGAAAAATTACACTTCTTCTCAGTTTCCTAAGCACATTTGAACTAGATGTGGCCTGTGTCTAGGAAGCACAGTTCTTTTATTCTGAGCAGGCTGACTTCTGGTTTTATAGGAAACACAGTAGAGTAGAAGACTGTTCCTTTCTCAAAAGCAGAGTGGGTTTCTTGTATGACTACTCACTCTTAATTTCCCCTTCTTAAACCGAGTTGAATCCCATGCGGTCTCTTGTCCTAGGAGCAACAGTTCTTTTTAGGTAAGGAAAGTCACTTGCCAGGCGGTGGTGGCGCACACCTTTAATCCCAGCACTCGGGATGCAGAGGCAGGCGGATCTCTGTGAGTTCGAGGCCAGCCTGGGCTACCAAGTGAGTTCCAGGAAAGGCGCAAAGCTACACAGAGAAACCCTGTCTCGAAAAACCAAAAAAAAAGTCACTATTGGGCTCCCATTGAGAAACAAAGTGAAAATAGCACCCGCATTTGTTCCCAGAAATTACACTGCATTGGACATAAGAGAAGCTACATTTCTCCTCAGTTTCTTAAGCAGAGTTGAACTAGATATGGCCCCTGTGTGTAGGAAGCACAGTTCTTTTGTTCACATCAAGCTTACTGTTCTGGCTCTACAGGAAACACAGTAGAGTAGAAGAGTGCTCCTTTCTCAAAAGCAGAGTGTGTTTCTTGTAAGGCAACTCAGTGTTAATTTTGCCTTCATAAACTGAGTTGACTCCCATGTTGTCTGTTGTCTACAAGCACCTGTCCTTTTTTGGAAAGGAAAGTCACTATTAGGCTTCCATTGAGATACACAGTGCAAATAGCACCTGTGTCTGTTTCCAGCAACTACATTGCATTGGATGTAAGAGAAGCTACTGTTCTTCTCAGTTTCCTAAACAGAGTTGAACTAGATATGGCCCATGTGAGTAGAAAGCAAAGTTATTTTATTCTGAGCAAGCTCACTATTTTGGCTCTTTAGGAAAGACAGTAGAGTAGAGTAGTGCTCCTTTCTCAAAAGCAGAATGTGTTTCTTGCAAGACAACTCAGTGCTAATTTCCCCTTCATAAACAGAGTTGATTCACATGCTGTCTCTTGTTCTATGAGCAACAGTTATTTTTGGGTAAGGAAAGTCACTATTGGGCTCCCATTGAGATACACAGTGTAAATAGCTCCCGGAACTGTTTAAAGCAACTCCAGTGCATTAGATGTAAGAGAAGCTACTGTTTTTCTCAGTTTCCTAAGCAGAGTTAAACTACATATGGCTCATGTGAGCAGGAAGAACAGTTCTTTTCTTCTGAGCAAGTTCACTCTTTTGGCCCTATAGGAAGCACAGTAGAGTACAAGTGTGCTCCTTTTCAAAAGCAGAGTGTGTTTCTTATAAGGCAACTTAGTGATAATTTCCCCTTCATAAAAGAGTTGATTCACATGATGTCTCTTGTCCTATGGGCAACAATTCTTTTCGGGTAAGGAAAGACACAATAGGACTCCCAATGAGATATACAGTCCAAATAGCACCAACATTTGTACCCAGGGACTCAGTGCATTGGATGTAAGAGAAGCTAGTGTTCTCGGCAGTTTCTGAAGCAGAGTTGGACTACATATGGTCTGGGTGTGTAGGAAGAACAATTCTTTTTTTCCAAGAAAACTCACTATTCTAACTTAGAAGAAACACAGTAGAGTAGAAGAGTGCTCCTTTCTCAAAAGCAGAGTGTGTTTGATGTAAGGCAACTCAGTGTTAATTTCCCCTTCGTAAACAGTGTTGATACACATGCTGTCTCTTGTCTTACAAGCAACAGTTCTTTTCGGGTAAAGAAAGTCACTATTGGGCTCCCATTGAGATACACAGGACATATCGAACTCGCATCCATTCCCAGCCACTACAGTGAATTGCATGTATGACAATCTACAGTTTTTCTCTGTTTCCTAAACAGAGTTAAACTAGATATGGCACATGTGTGTAGGAAACTCAGTTCTTTTGTACTGAGCAAGGTCACACTTCTGGCTCTATCGGAAACACAGTAGATTAGAAGAGTGCTCCTTTCTCAAAAGAAGAGTGAGTTTCTTGTAGGCAACTCAGTGTTAATTTCCTTTTCATAAACAAAGTTGAATCACATGCTGTTTGTTGTCCTGAGAACAACAACTTTTTTCTTGTAAGGAAAGGCACCATTGGGCTACTTATAAGATACACAGTACAAATAGCACCCACTAGTGTTCCAAGCAACTACAGTACATTGGATGTGGCTTTTTTTAGTTTCCTAGGCAGAGTTGAACTAGATATGGCCCTTTTGTGTAGAAAGCACAGTTCTTTTGTTCTGAGCAAGCTCACTCAACTCTGTAGAAAAAACAGTAGAGAAGAAAAGTGCTCCTTTCTGAAAAGCAGAGTGTGTTTCTTGTAACGCAACTCAGTGTTAATTTCCACTTCATAAATGGAGCTGATTCACATGCTGTCTCCATTACAACAAGCAACAGTTCTTTTCAGGTACCAGAAGTCACTATTGGGCTCCCATTGTGATAACAGTGCAAATAGCATCCGTGTCTATTCCAAGCAACTACAGTGCTTTGGAGGTAAGAAAAGGTACAGTTTTTCTCAGTTTCCTAAGCTGAGTTGAAGTAGATATGGCCCGTTTGTGCAGGAAGCACAGTTTTTTTGTTCTGAGCAAGATGACTGTTTCTCTCTATAGGAAACACAGTAGAATAGAAGAGTGCTCCTTTATCAAAAGGAGAGTGAGTTTCTTGTAAGGCAACTCAGTGTTAATTTCCCAATCACAAACGGATTTGAATCACATGCTATATCTTGTCCTATGAGCAACAGTTCTTTTAGGTTAAGAAAGTCACTATTGGGCTCCCATTGAGATACACAGTGCCAACCGCACCTGCGTCTATTCCCAGCAATTACAGTGCATTGGATGTAGTACAAGCTATGGTTCTTCTAAATTTCTTAAGAAGAGTTGAACTAGATATGGACTGAGTGTGTGGGAAAGCACAATTCTTTTGTTCTGAGCAAGGTCACTACTATGGATCTATAGGAAACAGTAGAGTAGAAGAGTGCTCCATTGTCAAAAGCAGAGTGTGTTTCTTGTAAGGCAACTCAGTTTTAATTTCCCACTCATAAACAGAGTTGAATCAGGTGCTGTAACTTGTCCTATGACCAAAATTCTTTTCAGGTAAGGAAAATCACTACTGGGCTCCCATTGAGAAACACAGGGCAAAGAGCTCCTGTGTCTCTTCCCAGCAACTACAGTGCATTGGATGTAAGACAAGAAACAGGTCTTCTCATTTTCTTAAGCAGATTTGAACTAGACATGGACCGAGTGTGTAGGAAGCACAGTTCTTTCGTTCTGAGCAAGGTCACTCTTCTGGCCCTATAGGAAACACAGTAGAGAAGAAGACTGCTCCTTTATCAAAAGGAGAGTATGTTTCTTGTAAGGCAACTCAGTGTTAATTTCCCAGTCATAAACACAGTTGAATCACATGATGTATCTTGTCTGATGAGAAACAATTCCTTTCGGGTAAGCAAAGTCACTATTGGGCTCTCATTGAGATACACAGTGCAAATAGCACCAGAGGTCTGTTACCAGAAACTACAGTGCATTGGATATAAGGCAAGCTACAGTTCTTCTCAGTTTCTTAAGCAGAGTTGAACTAGATATGGTCCGAGTGTGTAGGAAGTTCTGGTCTTTAGTTCTGAGCACGGTCACTGTTCTGGCTCTAAAGGAAACACAGTAGATTAGAAGAGTGCTCCTTTCTCAAAAGCAGAGTGTGTTTCTTGTAAGGGAACTTAGTGTTAATTTCCCAGTCATAAACGGAGTTGAATCATATGCTGTATCTTGTCCTACAAGCAACAGTTCTTATCAGGTAAGGAAAGTCACTAATGGGCTGCCATTGTGATACACTGTGCAAATAGCAACCGATTCTGTTCACAGCAACTACAATGCATTGGATGTAAAACAAGCTACGGTTCGTCTAAGTTTCTTAAGCAGAGCAGAACTAGGTTTGGACTGATTTTTTTGGCAGCACAGTACTTTTGTTCTAAGCAAGGTCAGTGTTCTGGCTCTATAGGAAACAAAGTACAGTAGAAGATTGCTCCTTTCTCAAATAAAGAGTGAGTTTCTTGTAAGGCAACTCAGTGTTAAGTTCCTAGTCATAATCAGAGTGGAATCAAGTGCTGTACCTTGTCTTAGAACAACAGATCTTTTCGGGTAAGGAAAGTCACTTTTGGGCTCCCATTGAGATACATGGTGCGAATCGCACCCGCGTCTGTTCCCAGCCACTAGACTGCATTGGATGTAAGACAAGCTACGGTTCTTCTCAGTTTCTTTCTTTTTTTTTTCCAATTTAATTTTTATTTATTTTTTTAATTTATTTTATTTTATTTTACAATATAATTCAACTTTACATATCAGCCATAGATTCCC
>CABHPQ010133672.1:0-11281 GCA_902168405.1 Peromyscus aztecus
TCAGCTTAAGCTCTTAAATTGTGTATATCCAGGTCCTAAAATCAAAATTCCATTGCTTTATTAAGGCACAAAACCCTTGTAGTCCCTCGAAGGGGCATTAGCAGTCATGGTATGCTCACAAACGGCACAGAATGTAATCCTCAGATCAGCTCCATGCTACTGTGTGAACTCACCGAAGCTTGTGAACTTGGTGTCCTCAGCTTCCCCGTCTAGATAATGGGCACAATAAGGTAACCTAGAATTACAAACAAGATGAGGTTTTAACCTACTGGAGTATTGGGTACATTGGTGACATCTGAAGGTGAGCTCTTACATTGGCCCCATTCAGCAGCCTCCCAGACACAATTGCTCTCATCGCCCATGACTAAGACCCAGGAGATATTTCTTTTCACAGTGAGGGAGGCCCTGAGCATCCCACCCAGCACTGACTCGAGGCTGGTAAGAACGATTGTGGGCCAGAGGTACAGCCACAGAAGAAAGTCTGCATGTCTGTGGTGACGTAGCAAATACATTAGTAGGACTTCGGCCCAAGGTGGAGGAAGGGTCTGAGGACGTGAACCTCTGTGGCAGGGCACTTTAAAGGCTGCGGAGACCCGTCTCCCTAAAGGTTCTTTCACTCTGTGTTCCACAGTCGGGCTTTATCTGTCCTTCGTCTGCCTGCCCCTCCTCACTATCACTCCTTTCTTTTCCATTGTCCTTCACCCTTCCTCCATCTATTCTCATCCCCCCCACCCCTTCAGCTTTATAGGTATTTGGCCCACAGTTGTCTATGACCCATAGTTCTCATTACACACAAATGTTTTTTGCCTTTCAAATTAGTACACCTGGGATCTCTTTCACTAGATCCATCGCTAACCCACTGTATAATCATCATATTCATAGCAAATACATGGTATAATTAATGTGTCACTCACACATCA
This sequence comes from Peromyscus aztecus, assembly GCA_902168405.1. Classification (NCBI taxonomy): domain Eukaryota; kingdom Metazoa; phylum Chordata; class Mammalia; order Rodentia; family Cricetidae; genus Peromyscus; species Peromyscus aztecus. The sequence continues at coordinate 921 of CABHPQ010133672.1, forward strand.
CGTATAAAAATAATTTGTTTGGTTGTCAGGGCAACCTGTGAGGGACCTCTGTCAACACCTGTGATCAGTTCATTTATTGTTTGTCAAATATTTTGGTTCCTTCCTTTAGTTACCCTGCCTGTGGGGGTTCCGCATCCCTCACCCTGCTGAACTAAGGAGTGACCATGTGGCTTTCCTTAGCCAATAAAGTTCAGACAGTGTCAGGAGATAATTCTAAAACGCAGTTTTTAAAATATCTTTGTGTGCTTTCTCACTGCTACGGTTTGTATCTCAAGGGACTCCCAAAGGTGTTAAAGGTGCTGTCCCCAGCTGATGTCGCTGACAGCTGGAAGACCCTTTAAGAGGGGCATGATAAAGGAAGTTATGTCACTGGGGACTCGCCACTGAAGGGACTATTGAGACCCCGGCACCCCCTACCTTTTCTCTCTTGCTTCCTGGCCACCACATCACACCACATGCTCCCTATCATAATGTCTGGCCCCAAGGCTCCTTCCTAGCAATGGTACCAAGTGACTGTGGACCAAAACTTGTGAAAACATGGTTTAAGTAACCCCCTTTCTCCTTTAAGCTGATTCTGTCACAACAGAAAAAAAATTGACTAACACAACCGTCTTCCCTTTCCACTATGCCATGATGACTGGCCGTGTCCCCAACAGTGAACTGTCCTGACTACCTGTGTCTTAGATAATGAAGCTATGAAGCAGAGCCATAGGTGACTTATGGAAGACATTCGTTGTGTACAATTGAGGTTTTGGGAAACCATTTGTTACTACAGCATAGGCTAGGTTATCCTGGGCGATAAGCCCCAATTTTCAGGTTTCACACACACACACACACACACACACACACACACACACACACACACACGAAGCCCATTTAGTGTGTCTGGGTACCTAACCACTGCTGTGTCATGTCTGTGGGTCTCAGTTCCTGACTTATGAAGTGAGGCGGTGAATCCTGTATGTCTGTCAGTCCCATCCTTCTGATCCTCACTCATCCCATTGTCTGGCTTCTTGACATCCTTGAACATGTCAGGCATGTACTTCACTGCTGTTTATTCTAAAGGGAGCCAGCGAGTCCACAGTTGAGTATGAATGTTCCCACTATGTCTATGACCAGAAACGTCCCTACTCTCTATGTTCCCACTCAGGATGTCCTGAAGGAGAGTCCCTAAATGTCCACAGCTCCCTACCAGACCTCCTACCTTAGGTGTTTCTAGGAAAAGGATAAGGATGTGTATAATTCTTTTAGATTTATTTAGTTATTTTATGTGAGTGTTTTGCCTGTATGTATGTATGTATGTATATATGTGTAGCAAGTACCTGTCTGATAGTGTTAGAGTTCACAAGATGGTGTTGGGTCACCTGGAACTGGAGTTTAGGAAGGCTGCGAGCTACGGGTGGGTGCTGGGAACTGAACCTGGAACCCCTGCAACAGTACCAAGTACTCTTATTCGCTGGGCTAACTCTCCAGCTCCAGATTTCTATAATTTCCTGAGCACCTGTTACGTTCCTGACTCCTAAGGTCTCCCTACAAAGCAAGCAATGCTCCCATTCTTCCTAATAGGCACACTGAGATCCAATAATACTAAACAACCCATTTACAGCATGCTATACTTCTGCTCCTGATACCCCTTCAGTGGCTGCTTACTGTATAAACCATTGTTCATGGTGGTCTTCTGGTTAATCCTCTTGGATTGTTTGTGATCTTGCAGGCATTTGGGTTTTTCTATGTCTTCTATGCTAAATACTATTTAAAATGTTTCAAGGGGCACAGATAGAGGTAATTACTTTCTTTAAAGAGCCTTAATGTAACAATAACAACAACAAAAAGCCAGAAACTTCAAAAGAAGTGCAGCAGACTGAGGGAGAGAGGTTTCCTTCAGTGCTATAGCTATTGTGAGATGGTCATGTTCCTATAAGTAACCCTAATTAAAACTCACTGGCTCACACAGACGAAAATGCATGAGAATGCAATCGAAGGGGCACTAGATGGGAAGAGGAGGTCAGTGGGAACAGGAGGGGACCAAGAGAGGGTAACAGGGTAGATATGATCAAAATGCATCATACACATGCAAGGAAGTGTTATAATGAAGCCCACGGCTGTGCATGTTTAATATATACTACTAAAAATCCTTTTCAGAAAAGAAGTGAAGGAGGCTATGTACTATGCGGTTTTATATTTAAATAATAAGACATGTGCCACACTGAGGCGTCCTTCTCAAGCTTGCTGAGCTCTCAACCAGGCACTAATGGAGCAAGCCCCCCAGGGGAGCATCTCAATTAGTTCTATTTTCCAGACAATCAGATCAAGATCCTGAAGTCCGATTCTTGTCCCTGGACCTCTTCTGGGAACAAATCAACCCTGTGGAGAGGCTGTGAGCCAGATAGGACTGGTACAAAAACTGCCTGGCTTTTGCGACAGACTGTGTCTCAGGACTTCTTGGCTGCCACAAGAGGATAATGAGCCCATTGATCATTGCTGTGTTTCAATAAATGTCTTTTTCCTGATAATGAGCCAATTTATAATCTAAAGCCAGACGTTGTCAGACTTCGTTTCATATATATATATGTATCACCATAATTGTTATTATTTGGTACTGCCATCTGGGTCACATTTTTTTTTTAATGAAAAGGTTTTCTTATGCTTTTGAGAGCTACTCCTTCCAGGGTACCATGTCCTCAAGATACTGCTTCGAAGTGTGGCCTCTGAAATAGCAAGTCATTGGTGTACCCATTTCAAACTGTTTTCTCCTGCATGATTCCATTTCTAACAAAACCTCCAGCCCTTAATATCCCCTTCCAATCATGCAGCTGCAGTTCACCCAGCTCCAAATACATCAGGCCTGGTGCCAGATGTAGTGAAGAACGCAAAGCTTTGCAAGGGACAGACTGGTCCTCAATATTCAGATAAAATGAGTGCTCTCAGATGAGGCTGTTTTTCTCTCTCTATTCTGCCATGCCTCAGTCTACTCCACCAGTAAAGAAAAGGATGTTCCTATGAACGGGCCAGCTTTCACATCACTTGGACCACTGTAACGGGAAGTGGAGTTTTGAGTGTGAAAGGGAAAGCAAAAACAAGATTCCAGAACGCTTTCTGGTGCCATCTTTGCCGATGTCCCTTCGTGATCTTCCCTTTCTCTCTGGTTATTTGGGTAGAAGAGGTGAGTGACCTGCCTCCTAAGAAGAGTGGGACAGAACAGAGCCTAGAGGAGGCCACTGGGCCTGTCCAGCAAGGCAAAATGCTTTCTTGTAATTACGTCAGAAAGGCATCGGATACTAGGTGGTAAGAGAACCCGTGTAAAACAATTAAAGAGACTGCAAGTTTTCCTTTCAATTGTCATACGGAACCACAGTTCACAAGGCCTACCTGAGGTTTATTTAATCCTCAGTGAGAAGGTACCTTCTACTTGCTACAAGCACAGAACCAACGACACTGCAAGTTATGTTGGTGGTTGGTGGTGTGACTTCCCTGCGGTAGTATGTTACATATTTAACCAATCTATGTGTTTGACAGGTTATGTATTTAACCCAGAGATCTTCCAGGGAGGTTCCTGTCTTTAAATGCCTATAAACATCCCCTTCTTTTTTTAAGTGTATTTTTATGTGAATGGATGTTTTGCTTACATGTATGTCTGTGCATATCTGGTACCCACAGAGGCCAAAGAAGGTGTCAGATGCCCTGGGATTGGAATTATAGACTGCTGTGAGCTGCCATATGGGTGCTGGAACCCAAACCCAGGTCCTCTGGAGGAGCAGTCAGTGCTCTTAACTACTGAGTCATCTCAGCCCCAAACATCACATTCTTAAAGGACTGAGCCAGTTTCATTGTCTGTGATTATTAATTTTAATTAAATTTTAATTTTTAATGTATTAACTTGCTGGGCCCAAACATTTGGGCAAATAAAATTCTGGCTGTTTCAGTAAGAGTGTTTTGGGGTGTGATTAACAATGAAATCAGTGAACTTTGAGTAAAACAGATTGCCCTCCATGATGTGAAGGTCAAGAAAAACAAAACACTGACCTTTCAAAGCCAGGAGATGACCTTCAGCCTTGAACTATGTGTAATATCAACTCTCTTGTGTTTCCAGCCTGACACCCAGGCTACACAGTGAGATTTTGTCTCAAAAAAAGAAGGGCTGGGAGGGCTGCTCAGTGAGCTCTGGAATAGCATGTACCAAGTTCTGAGTTGATCTCCAGCACAGCAGAACGAGGTGGGGGAGGGCAGCAACGTATGAATTGTAAATCTGACTCAGACTCCAGTGCTACAATTAGACCAGCCATGTCTTGTTTCTTAGTCTCTGTCATGTGGTGACACTGTTGTCTACCTCACAAGGTTGTCATGAGGATGATGTTCAAGAGTGCCTGGTCCCTGCAGCTTGACTTTATGATTATTTAAGGCTGTCAAATGAACCTATTTTGCCCTGGCCCAGAACGAACCTGGATAAATAAACATAACCTCAATAATCCCCCAAAATACAGCTCTTCTGGCCCTAGTAGTCTCTGAGGTGGCCAGTCTAGGAAGAAGGGAGGCTGGACTGTATAGATGTGGTTGAGCTTGCCTGGCGTATAGGAGCCTGTATGGCTTGAATGGGGCTACATGTGGGTCTGTCCTTATTCGGAGGTGGGGAAGAGGCTTTGAGGATAATTTGCTATGGAGACTGAGACAAGCTTTTTCTTCCCCAGGACCTCCTTTTCCTGGGCGGAGGCAATGACCAGATACAGGCCCTAGAGCTAGCAGGTTGCTTTACAGTGCGTCTGAGCTCCCAGCATGCCTGAGTGAACAATGGACTGGGCAGTGGAAGATCTCTGATAAGCTGTCCCTCCCTGGTGGTCCTCGATCTTGTCACTCAAGTGCCTTGCTGTCTGTGTTCACTCTCCCTGCCCACAAGAGCTTTGGATGTAGACGTGCTGTGTTGAATGTTTGCTTGATTCCAAAGAGAAAAGACTCCTATACCAGATTGGCATCAGTATTTCCACAATTTACCGGGACCAGACCTCGGAAGAGGTGGTTCACTCACCAGGGCCTGTTTTATCAAAAGCAAACAGCAGAGGGCAGTATGGGTGCTCCCTTCTGGGACACTGTTCACTAGCACTACAGCTGAGCAATGGGCAGGGCACCTGATTTCTGTTGTTGCACCATATGGCTTGACACGACCCCCCAACTATTAGCTCACGGCTATGTAGGTCAAAAGTCCAGAGCTTGCACAATTGGGTGTGGCTGCCTGGAAGAAGCGACCCAGGAAATTGTGCCACTCCATGCTAGAACCATAGACATGGATAGCCAACTCAATAATGCTCCAGCTACTTCAGTCAAGAAAAACAAAAAGACAGGGTCAGAGTGCTTTTGAAGAGTGTAGGAGATCCGCTAAATTGGGACTTTGCTGGTTTTACAAACTCCCCTGAGTATTCCAGAAATGTGAGCTTAGATGAAAACTTCTTTCCAGTGGTTAGGGAATGCAGCTTAGAAGATTTGCCTAGCACATTCAGGGTTCTGAATTCAACCCCACTACAAGGAGAAAAGGAAGGGGAGGGGAGGGGAAAGGAAAGGAATGGGAGATTAAAGAAGAAGGAAGGACAGGAAAGGGGAGGGAAGGAGGGACAATTTGTTCTGTGACAAAATAGTATTGTCAGGCTGTGTAAGACTGTGTTGAATTCATCAGCATACTGGTTTTCTTCTGATAATAATTAAAAAACAAAACAAAACAAAAACCCTCTTGACACTAGACTCTCTCTTCTCTGGTCTGGACCCCTCAAGGCTACTCTTCGTTCTCCTTTCTAAGGTACTCTTGCAGAAAATGAACAACATGGAACTTCAGAGTGTCAAAAGCAGCCCAAACCCTCACTCTACCTTCCACTAAAAGCAATTCACCTCAGCAAAACTGGGCTGAGTGGCTCTATTCCAGTGTGCAACCCAGGAACATGCAGCTGATCTGCCTCTTCGGAGTCCCTAGCATGCTGAATTTTGTTTTAAATAGTAGAAGCAGCTGAAGGTAAGTCTGCTCTCTCTTGATGGCAGAATTTCTGACAACTTGGTTAACCAGTCTGGCAGCCATATTCCTTGCTTGCCCGGTATTTAAGATTGTGTGGCTCTGAAGCTCCATGTTAGTCAAGGATAATGTCTACTGTATTCTTGGATCCAGGATGTCAGAAGAGGCTTTCTTGCCTCACTGGGATCCAAGGTGCCAAGCAGCCCCATGGAGAGCAGCTTGTAAATGGGCTCCTCAGAGAAAAGGAGGAAATGATTCTCTTTCTACCCCTCTTGGCGAGAGTCCTACTTATAGGGCATGACTGTTAATCTGCCACAGGAAGTGGATGCTAAATCTGGCAGGGAGTGAAGAAGATATTACAGTGAGCAAGAAAAGAATTAACCTATTAGAAACTTTGAGAGGAAAGGCTTATTCCTTTCTGGTAACTTTGAGACATTTCATTGCCTGCTTCTGTGCTACCAGCTGGCTTCCCACGGACAATCAACCCTCCAAGCACACTTAGTGTAAAATCAGTATATGTCTTCATTCCTTTACTCTGGTGCCCACGAGTGAGGCATGACTCCATAAGGAAAAGTAGAGTCCCAGGACAGCCACCTAGCCACTCACTGATGGCTACCCATCACTTCCTCTCCGCGGGTTGTGGCTACACCCCTTACCTCCCTACCAGATCTGACTTTTTCTGTCTCGCCTTTATCTATGTGTATCCATTTGGCAACCAAGCACTCATGAGCCAAGCACTGTCTAGGCCACATGCCAGCTTGGAGCAAATACTTAAAATTCATTAAATGAATCTAACATTTCCTGCTTTGCTTCCAAATTACCATTTTCTCTCAGTCGGATAGGACTGATCCCTTCCTTAATTTAGATGCTATTTTCTCCAGATGCTATTCTATTCTATCCAAGACTAGCCACACGGATAAAGAAAGCAGAGTGCTTTCAAAGACAGCGCTACACTAAGGAGTCACAGATCTGTAGAGATCTGATGCATTTGCTTTTCTGAGGCCATTTTGAGAATATTTGTACTTTAAGTTCTTGCTCTGTTATTCCAAACAAATATTTCAGCTCTTTCTGACAAGCGGATTGTCAGAGTATATGACTATTTTCTATATAGACGACAATATAAATTTTCAAGTGTCCAATCTTTATCAAGTTGCTGTTGTAGAAACCAATATTTGTGAAGCCTTTCCTAAAGGATGTGGAGCCCACCCACTCCTCTGAGCTGTCAAAATGTTATCTTCAGATCAAGTCAGACCGTCAGGAAACAACTGATTTGGCTTTTGCTGGTTCTATCTGGTGTTTTGACACTGGCACACAAGAAGGGAAATTGTTTCTAAGAGGCCATCAAAGTGTCGTTTGAGAGCTTTTTATAGACACGTCAAAAGTTGTCACAAAGGTTTTCTTGAGAATCACACAGGAAGAAGTTTCTCTCCATTCCCAGCTCTAGGTACTGGATTTGACCTACTGAGCATTGTGGAAAAAGTCTCTTCCTGCAAACTGGCCGGGAAACTCACTGTACAATCAAACTCAGAGAACCTCAGAATTTTACATCCTGATCTTCTGGTGTCAATGAAATTTTGTCTTTTTTTTCCCCCTTATTTGATCAAGTATCCCACTAAACTCTTTACTCTGTTATAGTTTCTGTGTTTATGTAAGGTGTCATAAAACTTTTGAAAAGGAGGGCAAACATGACTCACTGAAAACTGTGACAATCCAAGGATACACATAGAGTATTCTCAAAATGCTAACACACTTAATCAGTGAAACTCATCTAAAGAGAATTCCTGTTTCCTTTCCTTTTAATGAAGCGTGTGTGTGTGTGTGTGTGTGTGTGTGTGAATGGTGAATGTACCCACAGGTGGCCACAGAAACCCAAAGGTATAATTTCCCCCCTGGAGCTAGAGTCACAAGGGGTTGTGAGTCACCTGATGTGGGTGTCTGGAACCAAACTCAGTCCTGAACAAGTGCAGTAGCACTCTCAACCACTGAGCCACACCTACAGCCCCATAATTCCATTTTTTTACTTGCCATTTTGAAAATGTTTAAGTAAATTTCCATGTTTAAGGTCTATATATTCCTCTTACTAAAATTCCATTTCCTTGTTTACCACCTTCCTCAGGCTTTTCTAGAATCTTCCTCTTGCCCATCATGGAGGCCCGCAAAGGTTTCCTAGTGAGATCTGAGCTTGCTTTACCCAGCAGAGCTGCATTAGAGGATTGCTTGACCACATGCCTGGTTACTAGGTAATTGAAAGGGTCTACGTTTGGCTGAGCTAGGGGGAGGGTTTTGCTCCACCCCTTGGCATTCCTATAAATAGCCCTTTAGAAGAGACAGGAGGGGCTGGTGGATTAGGATCCAGGCCCACCCAAGGCAATCCTGTATTTCTATCTGTTTCTTTCCCCTCTGTCCTTCTATCAAAATATCTTATCCCTCTTTCCTCAAGAGTTCCCTGTCCTAAAGTATGTGGGCTCCCACAAATGGTGCCAGGAACAGGGACAGAGGACTTAGCAAAAGGAGAGAAGGGGCATCGTGGGTGAAATGGGGCATGCCCATTAAGGAAGTAAAGATGAAGTTGACAGTATTTTATTCTCGGGAGTGAAAATAAGGCAGCTGAATGCCAAAGTTGAAAAGTGAGGCTGCAGCAAATCTCTCTCTTTATCCAGGTTCCTATATTTTTCTAGATATAAAAATTAAGGAAAAAAGCCAGGCAGTGGTGGCGCACGCCTTAATCCTAGCACTCGGGGGGCAGAGGCAGGTGGATCTTTGTGAGTTTGAGGCCAGCCTGGTCTACAGAGCGAGATCCAGGAAAGGCTCAAAGCTACACAGAGAAACCCTTTCTAAAAAAAACCAAAAAAAAAAAAATTAAGGGAAAAAAATATAAGCTAGAATGTAAGAATATAGTGTAAGAAAAAAACGTAGGATATGATAATCAACAAGATGGAGGAACCATGTCCTTGATTTCCAACTATGGGACTATGAATGCAAACTCCTGGGGAAGAATCAGAGAAAAATCTATCAAAGATGAAAAAATGGGCAGAAAAAGATTCCTGTGTAAGTTTTTGGCCTGTCAACAGCTTAGATTTAAGTCTTGAATGGCGGAGGAAAGAATCTTCCCTGAGGTAGATGTGGATGAAATAAAACTCTTCACTCCACTGACATTGTTACTGTATGGTAACATTGTACCATCATAATTAGTGTCCTTGGCCATGAAGCCAAGAATAGGGAACAGAAGTCTTAGGAAAAACTTAGTAATCTTTCTCTCAAAAACAGAAAGCTTTCTTGGGAAAAACTTAGTAATTTCTTTCTAAAAACTGGGAGCTCTTCAGGTCTTTCCTTGTGGTGGTATTGTGTTCCCCAAAATATTGTGCACCCTAATAAACTTATCTGGGGTCAGAGACAGAACAAAGGCTAAACTAGATACAAAGGCTAGAAAATGGTGGCACTCACACCTTTAATCCTAGCATTCCAGAGATAGAAATCCATCTGGGATCTCTGTGAGTTCAAGGCCACATTGGAAACAGCCAAGCATGGTGACACACGCCTTTAATCCTAGAAAGCCAGCCTTTAATCCCAGGGAGTGGTGGTAGAAAGCAGAAAGGTATATAAGGCGTGAAACTCGAGGCATTTGGCTGGTTAAGCATTTGGCTGGTTAACCATTCAGGCTTTCAGGAAACAAGATCAGCTGAGAAGTTGGCCAGGTGAGGTTAGCTGTGGCTTGTTCTGGTTCTCTGATCTTCCAATTCACCCAGCATTTCACCCCAATAACTGGCTTCAGGTTTGATTTAATTAATAAGACCTTTTAAGATTCATGCTACATTTCCTTCTCAGATTTTTCCTCTTTCTGTAAGGGCAAACATTTAACTCACCTGGAAATAACATCTATCAGTATGGGAAGATTTGTAATTGCCCTAGAAAAAACAAACAAACAAACAAAAAAACCTCTTGAAATAATAAAAAGGGGACCTGTAGGGCCCTGACCCCTGTTTTGGGTAACTGTTGCCTTGCTTGCAGACCTCGACCTTGATATTCTCCCTATGCTAATTCCCTGCCAGGTTCCACCCTCCTGAATGCTTTAGGGAAGTTCCTTGCCTGGTACCCTGAATAATGGGTGTTAACAGATTAGAAGAAAGATTGTAAAACATCAGTAGCAAACTTCTGCCCTCCAGGGTCCTCCCATTGTGCTGTAAGCCAGTATTTAAGACCTCCTCCTCCCTTAAATAAATGACATTCAGCATTTAAAATTTAAAATATATATATATTATATATATAATTGAATGAATACTGTGAATGTAATCTATGAATACCACAAATGTGATTAATATCATGAGTGTAATTAATGAATATCATGAGTGTAATTTAAAAAAATAAATAAATA
>CABHPQ010133673.1:0-10123 GCA_902168405.1 Peromyscus aztecus
GCTTAGAAGGAAGAAAGCTATTGAGGATCCTGGTACTTTACACTGTAGCTTTTCCTCTTTCCCTCATTTTCACAGCCCATCACTAGCCAGGTCAAGCAGCAGCTAAGGTATCAAGTCTCAGTTGAAGGCAGAGGTTTGTCTGTGATTTATTCCCACCTCCCTATATGCCGCTCACCATCTAGAGAGGTGCTGCCTAGGGGCTGTAAGGCTTATTCAATAAACTGGCCCTCTGACCTCCAACAGTAAGTCATTTCCACTGAGCTCTAGAGGAACACCCCACGTGTTAATTTGCTCCGGGATTTTATGCAGCCTGCTCATTGTCTTTCAGACTAGGACATGGAAATAGTCCTCCCCTGTGCACCATGCACATAATTACTCTTCTTCTACATCGCTGTGGGAACCCCAAGCATTGTGGAAGCCCAGCACCTGCCTGGAGGCCACAGAAAGAGAGAGAGAGAGAGAGAGAGAGAGAAATACCCAGCTATTCAGGAATACAAACTTTAAAGCCTCAAGCCAAGGTGGGGAGAAGTCAGGAAAACACCCTGGACCACATTAGGTGTGTGCTTCCTTATTTTTCAGTTAGTTTTTTACATTTTTTACTCTATTTATCTATTCTTTGAGAATCTAACACACACACATACACACACACACACACACACACACACACACACACACACACACACACGCCAGGTGTAAGGAAATTCTAATTCCCCAAACTTCAAATGGAAATCCAAATATCCAGAAATGAGCTCAGCCTGGACGATAATAGGATTCTGGAGGTTAGGCATTCCTCAGGAACTTGTCTCTCAAAAGGAGTCATTTCCCTTACCTCCAACAAAAGGGACATATGGCTCTCCAATTAATATATGCCTGTGGCACCTACCAGCATAATCAAGGTCCATGCTAGCCTGCAGGCTCCCTTAGTCCCTGCTCACAAATACATGCTCTACATTTCAATGTCCCCATGCCAGTCTCCTGGCCCTTCCCTCCCCTCAGCTACTCACCCTTCTTATAACCCGGCTATTCGTACTCTTCTAGGCTCCTCGTATTCTCACTATGCTCTCTCTGTTCTCTATCCACTGTTATTATCCCTTCTTTCACAGATAGCTCTGGCCATGCCCAGTCTGTTGGCCATGTTCAATCTACTCTTCGTCTCTGCTCTAGACTCTCCCAGACACCTCTAGCTGTTCTCTCTCTTAAATCTACCATAAAACCTCCCCACACCATGGAGCAATCATGTCATCAGTTTGTAGAGTATACAATATATTTTCATAATCTTCATCATTACCCCCACTGATCTCACATAATTTTTATTAGAAAGTGAAGTATTTGGTTTAATTACAATATTTTTAATCAAACTCCGTTTTTGTTGATTCTCCTCCCCCTCTCTCTTCCTTCTTCCTTCTTTTTCCTCATCTACCTCAATTCCTTCATTCTCTTCCACCACACTTCATAACCTCCTTTCTGCTTCCATGTCCTGTGTCCCCATTTCCTCCTCCACTTCAGCACCTCCTTTTCCACTCTTGTGGTTGTCTATCTAGTTTCATACTCTTCACCCATACTCACTCTGCACTTACATTTTCCTTCGTGAGGGTACCTTATTCAACTGCAGAAAAACAAACAGAACGTGGCTTTAGCAAGTGCCACTGACGGTCAAAGAGTAAGATAAGCGTCATTCATAGCCAAAGAGTAAGAAGAGTCTCCTCACCAAAGACCAAAGGGTCAGATGAGTGTCACTGAAGCATGGGACGTCTAAATGTCTGTCACGGCACAGAGGATAGTGGCAAAGAAGGATGGCATATGAAGATTTCTGGAAAGATGCAGGGACATAGCTGCCATAGAGAGACAGACCCTGGAGAAAGAAAGTGGAACATTCACATATATACATATATATGAATTTATATGTGTGTAAATACATACATATATTATGTATATGTATATATACATGTACATAATGTAGATATATATATATATATGAATTTTCACACACATATGAAAATATGCTATCTTGTCCCATTATTTCTAAAGAGTCCTGACACATTTAAGGCAGAAATATGAACTTCCTTGACGACACACAACCCTACTTTCCTGTCTCCCCAGCCTGAACAAACACAAATGGAAAATATTCTTCAACAGGCCTCAGATACTTCACTGGCTCTGTAGTTTTCTTGCCCAGAGGACTGTTGTGTTTTGCTACACAAAGTCTGCTTCACAGAGAAAAGCCTGGGCATGGCCAATCACTTACTTCTAATAAGTTAACCTCCAATGTTGACTAGTTTTCCAAGGGCAGGAACTGTGGCAGCGTCATTAATCCACTGTCCCAAGAGTCTAGTCTGACCAATGCTTCCTAGTACATATTTGTTTAAAATTGGTCAGCCCAGAGCTGGAAAGTGGTAGTAGGCCACTCTAAACCAAAGACCTTTAAAATATCCAGCATGAAAGAAGAGGGAGAGAATCCACACAGTTTCAACTGACTGGACCCAGGGTGCTAATAAGTGACAATTAGGCTGAAATTTATTCGGACTTGACTACAAGGACTTTAAAGGAGCTGTAAAGGAGGATAATTGCTCTATCAAGACCTAATCTAAACACCCCCACCACCTGCCCTTGGCCACAGAGAGGAAAGAGGGGCCTTGTAAAGAGGAGATCTTGGGAAATTTTCTTATTCAGGCAAAGCTGTGTCCCCTATCCCTGCATGCTGAGAGGGAAGAATGCATTCCAGACCCCAAACAGGAGGTCAGTGCTGACATGAATCTATGCACCAAAGTTGATGGAAGAAGAGCCTGTCTGAGAACAAGGGCCTGGTGATACTGCTGAAATATGTACATAGTTGGGAGATGAACTGGAAGCACCATAGCGTAGGGAAAACTAGAGAGGATAAGCACACGGATCTTTGCTTGCCTGTGCTCGGCTAGCTTTCTCCTCTCTTACACTGTTCAGGACACCGTGCCTAGGAAACAGTGACACCCACAATGGGCTGGGTCTTCCCACACCAATTAATGAAGCAGTGCCCCAGAGACATGCCCACAGACCAAACTAATCTATACTATTCCTCATTAAGACTCTTCTGCTCGGTGATTCTAGGTTGTCTCAAGTTGACAGTTAAAACCCACTGCCCAGCATCCATGGATGCATCCACAGATGACATATATTGGAGAAAGAAATCTGTGTGTATGCTGAATGTGTGTACATTTCCTTTCTTGCCATTATTCTTTGAGAAATGCAGCATAACAGCTACTTTATAGCATTTACAGTGTGTTGGGTAGTGCACGTAATCTAGGGATTGTTTAAATCATATGCCAAGATCTATGTACATTCTATACAAATATACCTTTTTACATAAAACACTTAAACATGCACAGAATCCATAGTGGGTTCTGGAACCCAGACCTCATGAGATGATGCTTATGGAAGACTGTAGTCTACACATCAGTTCACCTTGTCTTCTATGGAAATAGATAAGCAAATGAACTAGGCAAAGGCCTTCCCCTTAGAAACACTTCCCTTTACTACTGCCCATGAAGATAGTCCTGAAGCTGGATCTAAGATAATCTAGCAATATACTGGGTGGTTTGAATTGAATTATGACTCCAAAAGTTTATATTTTAGTCCCATCCATCTCCAATGCATATAAAAGCAGCCATATTTGGAAACACGACTTTTGCCATTATAATTGTTAGGATGAAGTTGAAGTGTGCTATTTTAATGTGACAGGTGTCTTAAGGGCATGTTAGTACACAGAGTCAGGCATGCACATAGGGAAGATGACCTGGAAACATTGGGAGAATGGATGAGCATGAGTCAATGGGGGCTGGGATTATAGTGATGTGTTTCCTAGAGGAGGAATGTCAGGGATGGCAGTGAACAAAGAAAGCCCTAAGAGCTAAGAACAATTTATCCCTCTGAACATTATGAGGAAGAATGTAGCCCTGATTAGCCTGTGGCTTTACACTTCTAATCTCCAGGGGTGTGAAAGAATATGAAGGCATGATTAAGGTTCACCTCAGGGTGGTGCTATGTTCAGAGGCCCCAGGAGAAAAAGGTAATGAGACCACAACTATGACCAAGAATCAAGCACTACTCTCCTCACAGCACTGAGTGTGAGCAGCCTCTCAGCTTTGAGTTGAGGAAGCACTTGAAGTGCACTCGACTTATTCTGCTCCTCTGATCCAGGATGTACCACTCAATGGGACAAGTGTTAGCTGTCTACTCTCCTTTATTCTGGCTCACAGGGATCAATAACACAGTTCTTATGGTGAGCTTCAGTTATCAGAAGAGTGTCTCGTGTCCCAAGTTTAATCTGATGCCATAATAAGAAAGAGAAAGCTGTTCTTCAAGTGGAGAGCAGTTGGGGAGTCAGGAGGGCAGATCTTTCCCATGGGGCTGTGCTCTAGCTCCTTTCAGAGACTAAGACTCCATCATCCCCCTTCTGTACACACTACCGCCTAAGTGATGGCTGTGTGGATTCTGGCAGCTCTAGTTCCTGAGCCCTCAGTGGAATGGAATCTTCTGGTACCATGACCTCCACAGCCATGAAGGATTGGATGCATCAATTGCTTAAGCCCCCTAGTCTATTTTTGTTTTAGCAAACTGGCCTAAGACAGAACTCATCACAAGCTCTGAAAGGGAAGATGATACCAATACAGTAGTCAGCAAGATGCTCTACAGAAACTCAAGATGATCAGGTGCTGTGTGAAGCTGATGGGGGTGTCAATGATAGTGACAAGGTTCTGGGATGGAAGACATGTAACAGCACCTATCCATTACAGTGACAATCTACCATTTGGGGCTGTGAGGATTGAAACTGCAACCATGATGCCTGGGTCCATGAGGAGATTAGAACTTCACAGTGTCTTTATTGCTAGATATATGGTCAGTCCACTGAGTTTCAGAAGAACAATCACATCTGCCAAGCAGAGGATTGACACCAGCTTCTGCAGTGAAACAGTGATCTCTAGCCTGCTTTATCAGTTCTTGACAATTCACTGACACAGAGCCCTTTGAAGGAGAAATCGGTCCCCCTGAGATAAAGCCCTGTGGTGTTCTTTCAAGGTGCTTGCTCCGGGATAGGAAAGGGTGAGATTTTTATGATTATTAGATATGAGGCCTGAGCTGCTACTGAGTCAAGAGACTCAAGTATCATAATCATCCTCTACAGTCTCCATCCGCAGTGGCCATCCATGACCAGTGAAGATATCTTCAGTGTCATGATGTTACCCAGGTCTCCTTGGGAAATATGTCAGCAATGGTTCTCAGGTTCACCTCAGAAACATTCCCTGACTTCTATTTCTCCCTCCCTAAGATTTCTGACTTTCTCTTCATTCCAGTACCATAAAGCTTCTGTTATCTTTTCCTTTCCTCAGGCCAGTTTGAAGTTCAGGCTTCAGTAACCTGAACCATATAATCCTTAAGAATAGCTCCACTTGTCTCAGTAAATGTAGAAAACCCTTCCTCAATGTACATGTACCTCTGAATTATCCCAGAGTCACCTCCATATTCGGTCCCCTATGACTAACACCACACGATCCAATCCCAACAGTGCCAACCACTGAAAACCAACCAGGCTCTCCAGTAACTGTGTCATGTGGCCTATTTTCTTCTCTCTGATGGGGAGACAAGAGTTTGAAGTCAGTAGATGCCACAATGTGATGTTCCTGTTAAGTGACATCATTGAATGTTTTCAGGAAAGGCAAGACTCTTTCTTTCTGGCAACGTCAAGAGTCTGCTTCCATTAACAGGAGGGGTTCAGGGGAATTAGAGGTGCACAGTTCACAGGCTCATGTAGCACTAGACAAGCTCCAGGGGCTTGCTGCAGGACTTGACTTTGATATATGGACCTTTGAATTCTGTATGCTTAGGCTTTTCCCGGGTATCTTATGCTTTCCATCAGATGCAGAGTCTGACGCTCAGTACAGTGCCTTCTCAGGCTTACTGACACAATCATCCTCAAAGGCAATGTTAAAGCTCTGAACTTTTCTATTTTCTATCCAAAATTCTTTAAATCTATCATATAAAAAAACCCACTCTGCAGATCCTGTGATCATTATTGCTTGATTACTTCACAATGCACTACAGGGACTCATTCTCTCCAACACTTCTCACCTCGGTACTATATAAACTCGTAACATGACCGCTGCATGGTATGGTTAAGGGGGCCGTTTTTAGTGTAGCTATCAGAGAGAGAATAGCTAGAGGCATCTGGAAGAATCCAAGACAGAGAGAAAAGGTAGACTGAACATGGCCAGCAGACTGGATATGGCCAGGCTATCTGCAAGAGAGGGGAGAATAGCAGGGGACAAAAAAAATAGAGAAAATATGGTAAAATAAGCAGGAGCAGAGTATAGAGTGAATATAGATCAGCGGGGTTATAAGAAGAATGAGAAGGGAAGTCCATGAGCTGGAGGGAGTTTAGGGAAGGGGGAGAGGTGAGAAGGGCTTGGATGCCAGCACGGACTTTGAAATATGTAACTGGTACTTGTGATACTGAGGGAGCCTGGAGGCCAGCATGGGCTTTGATATGCTGATGGGTGCCACAGGCAGCCCTATGCCCTTCTGCCAGAGGTTAGGGAAGTGACTCCTTTTGGTATATGTGAACAAGTTTCACATGTTCCTGAGGAATGTTAGCTTTACCAGACCTCCAGAAGTCCTCCTATAGCTTAGGTTGAGTCCATTTCTGGATATTTGGACTGCCTTTTGGAGTTTCAGGCATTTGGAGTTTCCTTTGAACCTGACATGTATACACAAGAGGACTCCAGGTAATGGTGCTTCACTGCATAGCCACTGACTATAAAGATTGCTTTTAGACAGTGAACAACACAAGCCCCACCCTTCCCTTCAGCAGCTTCCTTTCTACAGCAGTTCAGGTTCCTTGGAAGAGAAACATGAGGCAAAGCTTAAAAGCCAGCACTGTATTATGAGGCATAATTTCAAGAGTGAGAAGTGAAAAAGAGAGGGGTGTGGGAAGAAAACCCCATGATTCATGACAAACTACCCAGAATGTTCCAAGAAGCACTGTGAGTCCTGAGGGCCTATGGGATATTTTCAGATAAATTCTTTAGATGCCGTGCTTAGGACACTCTGCAAGAGAGAGGAAAGTGCATCTACTAGTTTCTCTTACCTGTCTATGGGACTGGTGAAGTTTTCTTGATGGAAATCTGTCCTTTCCACATTCACTGTGTCTCCTAAGTCACTTAACATGGAACAAAGCAGGCTCTCACCATATCAGGTCACTTACCAAGTACTTGAAGTGGGATAAGACAGAGAACTCAGGCTTCAACTTGTAGATGTGGCCACAAGTGCCCAGTGCCTTCAGCATCACCAATGGATGCAGGGTGGAGCAGCTGTCCAATGGACCACAGGAGGCATGAGGCGATCACTGTCTAAACTGATGTTCAGTGTCCTTCCACAACTGTAGAAAGCAAGAGAGCTTTAAGAAAAGAGCTATTAGTACCTGGTTCCCTCTGTTGCCATGTGATGTGATCATGCTTCTCTTGGTTTCTGAGGATCCTCAAGGAGGTATAAGCCATGAAACCACTAGACTGTAGAATGAGACTATTTTCACACTAGAGCAATGTGAGGAATAGAGAGAAGAACAGTCACAGAGGGAAGACATTACTGATACCAGAGTCTGGTACTCCAGAAACCGGAATGCGGAGACTGGGAACACATGGTGCCTTTTGAACCCTGAGCTGCTGCAGGACTCTGCGGAGTCAAGGGATACTGAAGGAACATGCAGTCAGCAGTGGCTCAACCTTAACGGATACATGGTATCACGTAAATACAGATTCCAGGTAGTGCCACCATATCCATTTACTTGTGCAACAGGACAGAGGTTTCATAAGCCCAGTCCACGCCATGGCTCCGTGGTGACCTAAGAAACTGCTCTCACCTGAGTCCCAATTATCCTAAAGATATCTTGAGGGAATTGATTTCTGTAACATTCAAACCTTCCATTTCTGTCTGAGGCTCCATTTCTGATCCTCTGAGAATGTTGGCAATCACATTTAAGTAAAGATTAAAGAAAAATGAAAAATAATTTGAGCCAATTATCTCTCTGGGCCCAATCATATCTCTCAGATCTCATTAAGCTTCTTATCATGCTGGCTAGTAATATAACTCTTTCCACTGCCTGCTGCACTGCTGGATTTGAATTAACTGGTCTTGTTCAAAGAATGGATCGTTACTTTATCAGTTTCATTAGTATAAATTACATAGTGTTGTAATTTATACTCTGGAAGCTGCTGCAGGTATTATGAGAACAAATTTGATCAAAGTTGATGCTAAGGGAAGGAAAATATAGAATACTCAACACCATTTCCTCCACAGCACTGGCTAAAAGAATGGACATCCTTGATGAACTTCATGAATATGCTGACTCCATTTCTGAAAGAAGCCAGTACAAAAGGCTTTGTGGGCTGCGACGTAGGTCAGTGTGCATTGAGATGGGAAGTTCATCCTTGTGCGGGCCCACGAGCTAGACATTGATGGCTTTCATTTATTTTAGCACCAGACACTACCTTCTGATGGATGTGAAGGCACTTTCCTTGCCCAACTTTATTTCTCTGAATATTTGGCCGAGATATTGCAATGCCTGCAAGGTTCAAGTGCACCCCCCTTCTTTAATTACTTTTCCTCGCTTTATGGCCCACTTTTAAATAGGCTGAATTGGGTGACCGAAGTTTAACTACCCTGCTTATAAGGCTTTACCCCTGGTGGCTCTTGCGTAATTGCTGCCAGACTTGTAGTGATCTTTTTCTAAATTTGGGGGGAAAGGTTCAAATTTTTAGTTAACCTTCATAATCTTACATTTAATATATATTTCTCATGGATGGATGGAGATGACTTTGTGTGTATTTTCTCATGTGAAGACTGGTGTGGATAACTTTTTCTTTTAGGTTTTAGACAGAAATACCAGGGTGATGAACTCATCCAAGCTGGGTTCACCGTGGATGGAGCAGAGGCTCATGAGGTCCCACCGTTATGATTTATGACTAATCTGGGGGGACCCTGAGGGTATCCCGCACCTGCAGGGAACCATGCTGGGCAGATACAGCAGTGGGGCGACCCACTCCATGCGAACATGGTGGCAAGTGGACAATTCACAACCCAGAGGCTGCGTCCATGTGGAAATGGTTTATTATAATGAGGGATAAAAAGAAAGATAGGAAAAGACAGAAAGGAGAGGGAGAGGGAGGGGGGGCCAAGGGGGTGCACACCTCATGGGAGTGAAGCAGAAGAGAGAAAGAAATAGAAATGGGTGGAATTTTTCCTAAAGAAGAGGCTTCTACATCTGGACGCAGGGCGGTCCCAAGGGGCGGGGATCAGAACATTAACACCCCCCCCTCTCGGAGGCACCACTGTCAGTCAGTGATTGCTGAGACAACAGCTAACGCTTTTCTCCAGTGGTGTGGCCATTGGTAAGCTGCCCGTTCTTTAGTAAATCGTAACCCCCACAATTGCTCATGAAAGCAATGCTAGCAAAACCCAGTGGGCTGCAAAAATGTGCGTGAAAGTGGGAGAGGACTCATTGGGAAGGAGAGAGGCGTTAGCAGAGAGGGAGGGGTGGCCCTGGCAGTGCCTGCCCACTCCCCTCTATACTCAGGGGCCAGGATTCCTGCTGTCCCGAGGAGACTTCGGAAACATTGTGCATGACTCCAACGTCATGGACACAATAGTATAATGAATGATAAGAAAACATATCAAAAGGTACAGAAAACAGAAGACAGTGAAAGATAAAAAGGCACACCTGAACTGCTGGACGTGAACACCTTCATCAAATATTCCGTTGTGCATGTGTACCTGCTGACACACTGGTGAGCTTAAAAAACTGAGAATCGGACTACACGTGAAAAGTAAGGACCTAGTTACGTGACCCCTAAGTGTTCACTTTATAAAAGGACATTATTTGAAAGGAAAATATTTTTAAGGTGATACTATGTAAACAGTAATTGTAAGAAGGCTGGAGAAGTTTTGTTTTCATACTGATAAAATAACAATAGCAGAAAGAGCTGCCACGTAGAAATGGGTTATTTTATAATAATAAACTGATCACATTTGCCACCACAAATGTGTATGCCCTTAAGAGACTGTCAGAATACATAAAACATGAACAGACAGAAAAAAA
>CABHPQ010133674.1:0-16945 GCA_902168405.1 Peromyscus aztecus
AAATTTACCTTGCTTCCTGTTAAGTGTTTTCACAAAAGCTGAAAATTAGCTTCAGGGGAAATCCCAAGTCGAGGTTTGGATGGGGAGAAAATTCCCATGAGAGTGAAGTTCATAAAAACGATGCTCAGGCAAAAGCTGAGCAAAAGTCAAGTTAAGGAAAGGTTCAGAGTAGAAAGCATGAAAGCCATGTGTAGAAACAATCATGTCCACAGCAAAGAAGAGGGAGGAGATGGAAAGGAAAGAAAAGAACAATGAACCCCAGAGGAGGGTGAGAAAGAAGTAGCTACAGGGAACTGTCTCAGGCTGTGAGTTGGAATAGTCAAAGATTCCAGGAGTCTCTAGATTCCAAGGGAGTCTCTAGAGAGCTGTCTGGCAATGAAGTGCAGGTTGATCTCTGATCCTCATGTTAAACCTATCATTGATGGGTCCACTTTCTGCTGTATCACAATGAAGGCACTTCCTACAGAAAAATGAGAGAGAATTTGTAGAAAACAAGGCTGGCTTGAAGGTCCACACACACACACACTGCTTAGAAATAAAAGGACAGCACCTTAGGGGAAACTAATAGCCCAGGAGGTGTGTGAATGTTTTATCTTTAAGGAACTGGGACCGCATAAGGATTCATTGCCAGGGATTACATATCAGTGTTGGAGGAACCCATCATTTACCACTGTGACTCTGAGTTGTCCTAGATGAGAAGAAAATGGGGCAAAGTTCACCTCATCAGCATGATAGACTGAAGATGTGGGCCAGACTGGCTTACAGGAGTGTCCAGAGACTTGTCTTTTTTTTTTTTCCTAGCCATGGTTAGCACCATTTTCCCCTGACAAATATGTTTGTTTGGAATTGAGGAAACAATCCCCAATGAAGTAGTAAACAAACAAACAACAATGACATCAACAAAGGGCTTCAAAGCTTTTAGCCTAATAGCTAACAGGGAACACTGAAAAAGAAGCAAATCAGATTTGTTTCAAAATGCCAATAAAATTCTTGGGGTGGTGAGCTTTTCCAGTGTAGATTTTTGTGTCTGCTGCTCAGTAGATCTTGTCAGCAAAGGTTAAGTCACCAAATTTAGTGAAAGTTTTGCCCTTTGATATTTTCAATACATAGCAGAAAAACGTGTTTAAACAGACAAGTAAGAGTTCATCTCCTCCATGTCCATTAATTATATTGCTCCTATCAGTTTCCTGGGCTTGTCTACTCATAAGCCCTGCTTTCTACAACACCCCCTCAGTCTGGATAAGGTTATGGTGATGGGGTCCTCCTTTCCCTTGTCTAGATTAGTAGTATTTTGCCTATTCTTGTTCCATTATCTTCTTATAAATCACATTGTCACTGAATAACTGAGTTACTTTTGTTAGATAATATTTATCTAAAACAGAGCTTTTCAACAGTACCTTGCATAAACATTGTTCTAGCGGAAGTACTTTCCTTGGATAAGTTATCTTCTTCACATTACGAAACTATTGAATTATTTCTATAGCCATTGAACTGGTGGAAAACACCTGGACTTCAAGGAGTTAAGCACAATTTTCCAACTTTACACAGTTAGAGAGTGACAGAGAAGAAACCAGGACACAAAGAGAATCTGACTAGACTTCATAGACATCCCCATTAGGCTATATTGCCTCTAATGGGACACTAACAGAGTCTGTGATAGACATTACAGCTGGGCCTGGTAGCGCAGGCCTGCATTCTAACTAGTCAGGTATAGAAGAAATGCAATGCCAAGACTTACTTGGGCTATACAGTGACTTCAAAGTCAGCCTCAGTATTTCAGGAAGACTAATAAGTGGATGGCTTAAGTTCTTTACAGAAATGTCTGATAATGCAGAATATTTCTCATTTAAACTTTGTACTCTTATTCAGATTATTTGGACAGAATGTCTTAAGTTTGCTGCTATATATGTTTATTCATGAGATGTTATATAGATGCCTTGGTGGATAGAAGAATTGGTTGGATGACAGTGTTCAATAAATTGTTAAATGAATGACATTTTGAATGTAGCTCAATTTCAACCCATTTTTAAGGGCTATTTTTTTTATGTGTTAGTGAGTGTTTTGTTTGCACTTATATATGTATACCAAATGAATACCTGATGTCCTTGAAGCCCAACAGAGGGTATAGCATGCCCTGGAACTGAGTAGAGGCAGATGTGAGCTACCATGTATGGGCTAAGAACTGAATCCTGGTCCTCTGTAAAAGCAACTAGTGTTCTACCCACTGAGCAAGCTCTCCTAACCCTGAATTTCAACTCTTAGAATGGGAATGATACACTTAAATTTGGAAGGTAAATAACTGAATATATAATGGCTTAGAGTCCTCAAAATAATTGTTATTAAGTAAGAAAACTGATGGGGAATGGAGGTCGTTGATACAGTTCAGTGAAAGAGTGCCTGCCTAGCATACAAGAGGTTCAATATCCAATATCACACAGAAAAAGTAATAATTATTTATGGAAATGAACTGAATTCAAAATTAATCTGGAAACCATTTCTCACCAGATAATTTTTCAAGATAGTATGCTTCTTACTTATGTATCTGCTCTTCAGTCTAGTAGCCAGTGTGAACTATGGATTCTGAAGCAGGATAGATGAGTATTCCCATCCTGTTTCCTCCTCTACTGGTAGCTATGTGCTCCAGGTGATGTTAGTTAAACTTTAAAGATTTACAGAAAGGGTTGTGTCCTATAAAGGGTGGTATCAAAAAATGCTCTAGGTTGCCCTAGAGTGGTTTTATGGAACATTTTATCCTATCTCACACTCACATGTCATCAATCACTTCCTTAAGCACACTGGATACTTGACACAGACGTCTTCTCTGAAGACATAGAGCAGATTCTTCAGACTTCGGTTCTTTGGCTCAATCGCTTCCTTTGAAGAACACTGAGTCTCCTTCTCCTTACACCATATTTCAACCTTCCCACTTTTAAATTAATACATGGTGATGCATTTCCTTAATTTTCTCTTTTTAAAGAGTTCTTTAAAAACATATATCATCTGTCTGTGTGCATCACCTGGCATGGTGCACACATGGAGGTCAGAAGACAACTTTAGTAGTCAATTCTCTCATTCCACTGTGTGGGTCCTGTGATCGAACTCCTTGATGACAGGTGTCTTTACCAACTGATGCATCTCACCAGGCCCTCTTTTTAACGTTTTGATTCATGACAAGCTACTGCCAACATCCCATAAGTAGCCATCTGCAAGTGACAGGAGCTTTTTGCAAGCAAACATTGTCTATTGATTGTTGGTGCTTCCTTTCCATCAATAGACTTTTTTTTTTTTTATTGTGATCAAGGGCTGAAATGCCAAACCAGGGCCCATTACACATGAGTTTGGACTAAAATCTTCAGAGGAGGGCTAATGGAATATATTGTCATCCTGTAGATAGTGCAAGTACTCCTGTGGTTTACTTAATTTGAAGGGACATTTCATAATTCTAGTTAAATTGGAATCACAAGTCAGATGAAATTTAGGAACAAATTATAATGATCTTGCCCTCAAGGGGTCTGAGAAGAATGGGTTTTGCCACATTCAGTAATGGCTGCTGATGAAGGTTTTGTTTCTTTGGTTTTTTTTTGTTTGTTTGTTTTGTTTTGTTTTTCTTCAAGAAAGAAAGCTACTATTTTAGGAATTGAGAGTTTCTGGAACCCGATGACAAAATGATCAATTCTTCACAAATCAAAAAGGCTCATGATTAAAAACAGTGAGAAACAGTAGTGTTCAGTGAAGCTGTGTGGAATTAAAGCATTTTAAGAAATGTCTTAGGCAGGTATAATGGGTATGCAGGAAATGGCTGCATCTAACATTAGTGTTCTAATGTCAAGTTTAGAAAAGGAAAAATATGAAAAGTGGTATTAGACAATGTTTTGTATATAAAGAGCTGTGTTAAATATTGAAAACCTTATATCATATAGTTTCTATAACCACACAAATCATATCTACATTTAAAATCTGTAGTTTATAAAGATTAAATTATTACCTTCAGGGAATATGATTAGTGTATTTCACAATTTCAGTCAAATCAAGATTTGTCAAGATTTGTGTCCTTTTTGATCTGTTACTTCATGGTTTTTTACCTCACTGTGTCAACCAACTTGTAGTAGTGAGATTGCTTTTTTGGTTTTGTTGTTTTGCCTTTTGCCTTTTGGTCATTTGTTTGGATACAAAATGGGCCACCTTTAACATATTGCTAAGGATAAGAAGTATTAACTAAATCTCACTAAAGGAGGAGCCATGGATCAGTTAAATGAGAACAGTACAGGGATTTGAAGAGTATAATTGAAATGGAAACATCCAGGTGCCTCCTTCTGAATGCACGTGGACTTTGTGCCTTGCTTTCTGCTTTACCCGGGAATCTCAAATACCAAAGAGGGAGATAAGAATTCCAAACACTAGCTAACACATCATCTTAGCAGTACAGCAGCACATGTTCAGGAAATGACAGAGCTCAGACTGGGGCCTGTCAGTTTCCAATGGTTTCACTTGCTTTACTTTATTATGAACAATGCCTTACCCATGTTTACCTATTACATAGAGAAAGCAGAGGACCACAAAACAATAATGAGCAAGGTTTTCTATCTCATGTGTTTCAATAACTCTCTCAGAAAGCCTGAATGCTACTGAACAGTGTTGAGTCTTTAGGCTTTCTCCTCTGCATTGCTCTGGATAGTCCTGAATAAGCAGGATGTACTCTGCCAGGCAACACACTAGGGTGACACATCTCAGGACTTGTTCATCCTACTGTCTTTCTTGCAGAGATGAATCAGGACAAGTCTGTTCTGAGTCAAGAGCTCTTGGGACTTGGGAGAAGTCAGTCTTTGTGGGAAATGGAAATGAAGTGGTACAGGTACAAGGTCCACTGGGCATGAAGAGACACTGGAAAGATCAGCAGGAAACAGTGTGTTGTAATATCCATCCTGGTCTTTTCCCTCTTGGACTTCAATCCGTCTACTGCTAGCTCTCTGTGTGGTTGCCCAGATCAACAGAGAAAAGCAAAAACAAAACAAAACACAAGCCCAACAGACAAGCAGTCAGAAGTTTTCAGGGATGTGATCTCAGTCAGCTTATCTTCTTCCTCCAAATGGAGGCTGCAATGGGGTCATGGGCTACCCACGCTTACCTGGTCTGGTCGACTTCAAACTTGTGCTAGGATCTTTCCTCACCAAAGCACTTTGGTTTCTGGAGTGGTAATATATGCACAGAATGAAGGCAAAAATCTTTTCAGCTAGGCTTTTGCTTTTGCACTTGGAGAAGTACAAAGTGAGCTCTCAATGAGTATAGATTGTGTGGCTGCCCAATCTGACTTTTAAAAATGAGGTAAATCATGGCAGAGAGATTTGTTCAATTCACTGACAGCCGATAGTCCTTGAGACTGTTTTCTACAAAACTGAAAAATGACTCTGACATATGAATACAAATAAACTGATAATTCTGGTCCATTCATTTGTTTAGTCATTCAGTAAGTAGTAAGTCAAGTGACTTCTATGCAGAAGACATGGCTCCAGGCCAAGAAAACACAGTGGCAAATTAATTGATACAGTCTCTGCCTTAAAAGGGTTCATAATCTCATAGAGGAATCATCTAAAATAAGAGAAGCAAGAATACATATATCATATTATTTTATATTAAATTACAAGAAGAAATGACTAGATTTATGATCTTAATGTAAAAAATAGTTCTCTTTTATTCACATGTATTTAAATATTGCCTAAGATTTTATTTTTTTTGTTTAACACTAACCATATTTTCCTTCACTTAGTAGTCATAGTAAGTGTGTATATAATACCATAAATAGTCAACACTTTCAGTACTTTCTGTGTCAGTTATTGGAAAGTTGCTCAGGCTTTGTCTCATATTGTGCAGTTTCCTAAACCACTGATATCTAGGTAATGTTAATTTAATCCTCATTTCATCTTTATGAGATTATTACTACTATTCTAGGTAAAATAGCCAGCCTAAGTTCATGTACCCAATAACTATCTACATTCAGATATGTTCCCTGATAGTTGTTTTCATAGTGACCATTAATAAATACAGTGCTGACCATACTCCAGTACACTTTAGAACACATCAGAATGAACCACAAACATAAAGTATACCATTTCTTTTGATTATAAATACAGATCTATAACAGTATACTTGTTAAGAATATATAGGACCACCGTATGCCATTATTCACTTGCTATTGGCACCATGATCAGAACAGCTTGAAAACCAATATCACTCTTTATCACAGAACAGTTCTCTATTTATTTCAAAATGGACATTGAGGGCTGGAGATGTAGATCAGTTGGAGGAATGTTCGATTAGTAAGTATGAAGCCCTGAGTTCTAGACACAGCACCACATAAACAGGGCATGATGGCTCATGCCTATAATACCAGCATCCTAGGGATGGAAGCAGGAGGACCAGAAGTTCAAGATCAAGATTATCTGTTATGTAACTAGTTGGAGGTCTGTCTAAGCTACAAGGAGCCTCTGTCTCAAAACACATAGACACACACTCCACGAACGAGACTTTGAGGAGAAGACAATGCATTGTCTAAATGGATATTTTCTGTGGTTCATGAATTTGGTGACCAAAGAAAACTGGATTTGCCTCCAAAATCTGTAGCCAAGGATGGTGAGATTCCTGATAATTTTGTTTATTCAATGGAACTAAGAACAAATGGATTTTCTTTGCTGCATATAGTAAGACATGTTAGACTTAAATCACATGGTATATCGTTGATGCTTAATAAATCTTTCTCTGGCCAACCTCCAATTCATAATCTGTATAGACTCCAGACCCCATCCTGTGGTGATATATTGTGTACCCTAATAAAGCTTGCCTGAGGATCAGAGGAGAGAGCCAGCCACCAGATTAGAGGTCAGGCAGTGGTGGCACATTCCTTTAATCTTAGCACTTACTCTGGAGGCACAGATCTGTCTAGATCTCTGTTAGCTCAAGAGCACCCTGGACTACTTGAAATTGACCAAGTCTAGGAGAGAAAACAGAGCCAGGCAGTGGTGGCACACACCTTTAATGGCAGGACTAGGAAGTACACAAGCCTTTAATCCTAAGAAGTGACACGGCTAGGTGGAGAATGGTATACAAGACGTGGGGAGACAGGAACTAAAGGCTCTTTTTGGCTGAGGCCTTTCTGGTGAAGACTCAGAGGCTTTCAGTCTGAGAATTCCTGGAAACAGGATCAGCTGAGGAGTTGGCGAGGTGAGGTTGGCTGTGGCTTGCTCTATTTCTCCAATCTTTCAGCGTTTACCCCAATGTCTGGCCTGGTCAGGGTTTTTTTTTTTTATTATAAGACCATCTAAGATTCAAAAAATACTGTGGATTCTGCTAGTCTTCTTGGTAACCCCAAGTCATTTGACAGAGTTCCCATTTCAAACCATTTGCTTGAGCTATGATGCCTGAGAAGTAACTGTTCTATCATTTCAGGAAATAAACAATTCAAGATGGTCTACATGATAGAGTCTGTCTATATGCCTCATTATCACTAAATAAGGTAATGAATAAGGTATATCTTGAGAGAAAGTGTAGCTTTGCTTCTCCATGCCCCTCTATAACGTATGTGTGGTGATATTTTGTTTGTGCACCCCAATAAAGCTTAATGAATAAGATATGTCTTGGGAGAAAGTGTAGATTTGCTTCTCCATGCCCCTCTGTGACTTATGTGTGGTGATACTTTAGTTGTGTACCCCAATAAAACTTATCTGAGGTTCAGAGGAAAAAGCCAGCCACTATAGTAACACAGAAGTCAGGCAATGGTAGCACATGCTATTAATCCTAGCATTTGGGAGGCAGAGATTTCACTACTAACAGGATGTAACCCAAAGGACACTCAGAGGAATGAAATATGGCAGATGCACGATGTGTTTCATTTAGCAGAATTTGGAGAATTGCAATATGTACACCATGCCATTGATACTATCCAGGATTTCAATGGGCAACTGCTCTGGGTTCCAAAAAGGCTGATTCTGTAATCACACATTTGCTAAAAGTTATGGTCATTGCTGTGGGATGTTCTGTACGTCAGATTACTCTGATTGGTCAATAAATAAAACACTGATTGGCCAGTGGCTAGGCAGGATGTATAGGCGGGACTAACAGAGAGGAGAAAAGAACAGGAAGGTGGAAGGAGACACAGAGAGCCACCGACAGGACAAGCAGCATGTAAAGATGCCAGTAAGCCACGAGCCACGTGGCAAGGTATAGATTTATGGAAATGGATTAATTTAAGATATAAGGACAGTTAGCAAGAAGCCTGCCACAGCCATACAGTTTGTAAGCAATATAAGTCTCTGTGTTTACTTGGTTGGGTCTGAGCAGCTGTGGGACTGGCAGGTAAGAGAGATTTGTCCTGAGTGTGAGCCAGGCAGGAAAACTCTAGCTACAGGCCATCATGGGTATACCTGTACAAATTAAAACTGACAATGCTCCAATATATGTCTCTAGTAAAATGAAACATTTTTTTGCTTATTACAATATAAAGTATATTACAGGCATACCACACAATCCTACAGGCCAAGCAGTCATAGAAAGATCAAATCAAACTTTAAAGGATATGCCAAATAAACAGAAAGGGGTAACAAAAACCTCCAGAAATAGATTACATGATGCTCTATTAACTTTAAATTTTCTCATTGTTAATGAGAAAGGAATAACAGCTGTGGAGAGACATTGGATAATAGAAAAAAACTACAGAATTAAATCAGCCTATATACTTTAAAGATATGCTGACCTCAGAATGGAAACCAGGATATGTATTACATTGGGGATGAAGTTTTGTTTGTTTCTACAAGAGAAGAAAAGCTACGGATATCATCAAAGTTGATAAAGGTTTGATTTGAACAAGAGAGACCTCTTAACTAAAAGAGGTGGTAGTTCATCAATCAGCATGTCCATTCAATTTAAATTAACTTATACAACTAACAAATGTTTTTCATTTAATCAGATATAACTTGCCAAAAGGGAACCTCCCCAAAGTTAGGCTTGGGGAAGGGTTTTTGTTTTTGTCTTTCAGGAAAATGAAGGCATTCAGCTAAGGAATCTGAAGAACACTGGACAAATGAGACACCTGAAAAAAAGGACAAATCATCCAGAAAAAAAATGTCCCAAGAAAAAGGATAAATTGGCCTTTTGGTATATCACATATAAAATTTCATAAATCTTCCTAAATGTTTGTTTCTGCTCTTCTCTGCAGACACTTAACACAAATGGTCTTTATGTAGTCCCAGTTCAATTAAAAATTAAAGTTGGCTTTGGAGTTGGAGAATGGCTCTCTCCTTCTCTAAACCCAAGCATGCTTGTTAAAAGAAAATGCAAAATCTCTGTATCATATCAGAAGAGCCATCTGATATGGAACAGAAGAAAACCAAAATTAAGTGACTATTCTATTGCCACTAATCTCATAATTCTTTGGTTCTATTTTGATTCTTTAAAACTTTTTGTTAAGGTATGAATTTTATATCAAAATTTATTATATATGTGTATATGTATGTATGTATATATATATATATATATATATATATATATATATATATATATAAAACTTTTGTCATGATATTAATGGTCATATATCGTACTAACTAATTCTAGAAAAAAGGCTTCATCTAGCTGCCTGTACATGTTCTTGTGTTTGAGTCTCATTGCATGATTTCTGCAGGAAATCATGATTATGCCTAATGGCAAATTTGAAATGTCCAAAAAGATGATGGGGCCCCACAAGAACAATTCCACATGAGGAATAATCATACCACTAAGCTGACAAACACCAACCAAAGATCTGCTTTTTACTACAAACTGCTCAGGACAATTTCGAGATGGCTAGCTGAGATGATCCAGCCTCACAGACTACTTGAGCAAGGACTTGAGACAAGCCCTGCACTTTCACATTATGCAGAGACTGAGAAACAAATGATACAGCTACCTGTCCCTGAACCTGACAATTAACTCAAATTTTTTTCTTTTCAGGATCCCCTAAAGATACCTTCACCCCAGGCAGCAGGAAGTAATTTTAAGAACACAACACCCACATTCCCAAGAGGTGGGATGGGTAGTTTTTGTTCTTTCAATGGGTTTTGGATAATTGTCATTGTTTATGATAGTTGGTTACAAGTTGTTAATTGTTAATGGTCAGGAAAAAAGTTAAAGGATATTAGATTTAGGGTTCTTGTTTTAAAAAAAAACAGAAGATATAGATAAGAGGTAGATTATTGAGTCTTCTCTGAAAAAAAGATATAGAAATGATAGAATAAAGGGTATATTATTGAATCTATTCTGAAAAGAAAAAAGAGAGAATATGGATATGATAAGATAAAGAGGTAGACTATTGAATCTACTTTTAAAAGGCAACTACTAGTTTTAAATATTTTACATTGGATTGGATTTTTGTATATTGTATACAAATTTTATATATTGCTACAAATTTGAGAGTGATTAGAAAATACTGTACATACATTTATAATCTTGTTGAAGGTATTATACCTATATAGTTCATTTAACAATGTAATGCAATTTTCTAATCCTTGAAAATTATTATTACCAACTATATATATATATAATTAGGATATAAAGAAATGTATGTTAGTAATTAGTAATTACAATTGAACTTGTAGTCATATTAGGTATGTTTTCAAGGTCAAGCAGAGATATATTTTAGATAGACAGGTCATCTTCAAACACTTCAGAGATCTGCAGAATATGGTATTTAAGATGTTTTAATAACATAGATTTTTTATGATTATGAGACATATCTGCTCCTGGAAGCACCAATCTACTTCAGAGAAGATGATAGGCATTGGAGAAACTCCATATGGAGTTTGCTTTCATTGTGGCAAAAATTAGTCACAGGGTAAGAAAGTGCCCTTGCATCGACTGCTGACAGTATGCTGTCCAAAATGGACAAGGAGGACACAAAACAAAGGACTGCTGATTCTTGCCAAGACAAGGTAGGAAAGCTCTTTAGAAAATCCTGCTTCTCAGATGAGTCTGTCAGATATGCTAAGCCTGTAGGCCAAAGGTGATGCCCCAATGTTGCAGAGAAACCTCGAGTGACTGTCCAGGCAGCTAGCTGTTGCATTTCTCAAATTTTTTGGAAGTCACTTGTTTGCACTTCCTCCTTACTCAGGTAATATTATTTATTTCCTTCTTGGGTCTCTGAGGGAGTTGAAGATTAGATAGTTATAGTTATTGTTAGTTGAAGATTAGATAGTTATAGTTTTCCTTGTTAAGAAATTCAGAAAAGAAACTCACTAAGAGGTATAAAGTGCATAAGTTTGAAAGACATCAAAAGATAGTTTTTGGTTGGTAGTGCAAATAGGATAGAAGGTAAATTACATACAATCCTTTGGACTCACCAAAATAGGATAGATAATGGAATATTTTTACTGAATTTGTCAAATGAAAATGGACTAGACATTGTTGATGTATTTATTGCCTGTATATATTGTATATAGTTATTGTACTTATTGTATATAGTTTTTCTTGTATGAGTCATAATTTTTGTATTTTAGACAAAAAAGGGGAAATGTGGTGATATTTTATTTGTGCACCCCAATAAAGCTTATCTGAGGTACAGAGGAAAAAAGCCAGCCACTATATGAAACATAGAAGTCAGGCAATGGTAGCACATGCTTTTAATCTTAGCATTCAGGAGGCAGAGATTCATCCGGATCGCTGTGAGTTCAAGGCCACACTGGGAACAAGAGCCAGGAGTGGTGGCACGTGTCTTTAATTCCAGCACTAACCATGGAGGTCTGGAGGTCTGTACAGACTGACAGGAAGTGATGTAGCTGGGCAGAGAGAGGAAGTTAGAGGGCAGGGACAGAAAGGCATATAGTCATGGGTATACAGGAAGTAGGCTCTCTTTGGCTGAGGATTACTAGTGGTAAGAACATGGTTGGCTTTTTTCTGCTTCCCTGATCTCTTAGTTTTTACCCCAATATCTGGCTCAGGGTACTTTTATTAATAAGACCTTTTAAGATTTGTCTTACACTTATGACCATGATGTTTTGGAGGAAGAAGCCAGTGTGAAATTGTTGAAAGGAGTCATTGAGTTTTGGGCAAGTTACAGATTCAGAAACTGTGGAAACTCATTCCTAGGATGCAATCCCATGAGAGTTCTAGAACCTGTATTTTCCCACTTGCAAGGACACTTGCTTTGAAATGAAAAAACAAAAACAAAAAGGCAGATGCTTCTTACAGCTGGTTTCACATATTATCTCTTTAATCTATCCTAGAAGAAAGCTTCACTTCTGTAATAGCAATGTGCTCAATCTGGGTAGATGTGCAAGATGCCGGCCTGGCAACATTAAATTGCACAGAAAACACCAGATACGAATTATCTTTCTCTACTTCAACAAATTTCCTCTCCTCCTTGCCTCTGCTCCAAGCTCCTACAAACTCTTGCCCTCACTCCCAACCCCTACCACCCTTTTTGTAGTTGAAGACATGGGTGGAGATGTTTTTCCAACTTCTCAGGTTCAATCAATCCTCTCCTTTCTTCAGATATTGGGAGACTCTTTTCATGTTTTTTCTTCAGCAACATTTGCTTTTATTTGACTCACTGTTCCAATAATTGGGAAAATGGAATCTTCACAGAGAATGTATAAATAAATGGGACCTAATAGTTGCACTTCAGCTAGAGCTAAAGGAGACATATGAGGTTTATAGCCCTTGTCAGAGGGAGACGCTTGTTTTTTATGAAAAGCATGTTCTGAACAATTGAAACTAAATACAATCCTCCTAACCCCTAAACTCCTAAGCAATGATTATAAATGGTGATCTTTAACACACATACACACGCACACATGCACACATGCACACACGCATGCATGGGGAGGAGAGAGTAAGGGAGAGAGACAGAGAGACAGACAGACAGAGACAGAGAGAGGCAGAGAGAGAGAGAAAGCAGGATAAAACAAATGCAAAAGTTATTGTCAAACCAGGCAACTCTATGTCTCAGAATCTCTCTCTGTCTCTCTGTCTCTGTCTCTGTCTCTGTCTCTGTCTCTCTCTCTCTCTCTCTCTCTCTGTGTGTGTGTGTGTGTGTGTGTGTGTGTGTGTGCACTTTTTATTCCTAGCTCACTCCTAAGGTTTGCCATTACCAACCTTCAATCTAACTTCTTTGTTTTACTTCACCTCTGCTTCTCAATGTTCAGATTTTTTTTTAAAAAGGCACCATCAGCCACAGGCGTCCACAGAAGCAAATACCAACTAAAACATGGCCAAAAGTCAACTAAAGGAGAAAAGGAACAGATTGAAATTCCTTGTGGCTCCCCTTCTGGTTTCTTTCAGGGCCCCAGGCAAGAAGTGAGCATGTGCTAATTTGCATGGCTGACTAAATGGCATGCTTACACCCCCAATTTGCATCTCTGCTTGGGATCTG
Source organism: Peromyscus aztecus (assembly GCA_902168405.1). Taxonomy (NCBI): domain Eukaryota; kingdom Metazoa; phylum Chordata; class Mammalia; order Rodentia; family Cricetidae; genus Peromyscus; species Peromyscus aztecus. The sequence goes on from CABHPQ010133674.1 coordinate 13,391, forward strand.
AAGTGGGTTTCTGAACTAGTTTCAGTTTGATTTTGTTATTTCTCACTGGCAAGTTAAACCCCTTTGGAAATGTTACCCACCAGGGTACATCTCTGCAGAAAAGCAATAATGGGTCATTCTTATAATATGTTGTACACACGTCTGGTACTAATGTGATGTGGAAACTAGAGAAGAGCCAGGGGCACTGGACAGAGAAGGGGAGGGATAGACAAGGAGGAAAAAAGGCAGGAGAGGAGAGAGCTAGAGGAAAGTAAGGTCGGGGGAAAAAGACAAGGGAGATGACAGAAGACGCATTGGAGATTTAGACCAGTGGTAGATGAGACAGGAAAGGGGAGAGATCAGTGAAGAAAGAGCCAGGGGAGGGAGGGGCATGGCAGAGGAAGGGAAGGGAAAGAGATGGTTTCCAGGCTACACGCAAAGAGAACATCAAGTCTCTAGTTCTATTCCTCCCTCTTTCCAAGTCAAGATCACTGTGCTCAGGCTGAGCAAAGGGAGACTCTACAGTTTACCAGTTACTTCCACCTTCCCAGATCTTGATGGTGGGGGCAGAATGGGGTTTAAAGCAACTGAATGGGTTCAAGTAAACCATAAATGTCTCTGTGCCTAAATGTCCTTACTTGTGAAATGGATACTTGATGTGGTCACTTCAATTGTGTGTGCTAGGAGCATTATCATGGTCACACGGGATCTTTTGAGTCCAGGAATGAGAGGTCAATTTCCATTTTGTTGTTCTGCTGAGAAGGCTTCTGAAGCAGAGCCATGATCCTTGAGGAAGGAAGTTGGGATAGATACAAGCCCACTGTCTGGATCCTGTGCCTCCCCTGCCTGCATTAGCACCCTGATCTCATTCACTACAAACATTTCATTGATAAGGACATTACAACTCAGAGAACTGAAGTAAATGATGAAATCCAGCTGTCAAAATGAAGTATTTTGCAGAGGTAGAGCCATTGTCCATTTATGCCAGGGATGAGGGTTTCATCAGATTACCATTTCTCACTTTGTTTCAGAGGAAACTGAGCTCAGTAAATAATACCAGAGTGATTTCTTGAGTTTGAATAAAAAACCCTTAGCAAAGTAACCCTTAGCAAGCTATTGGCTAGAGGTGTCATTTACCAAGGCCTATAACCATGGCAAAGTTGAGCAACCACATATCGAAGGGAGGAAGGGTCAAGCCTTGGGAATAATTGGATAAACACTTCAAATCATCTTAATTTTCTTCTTCTTTTCAGCTCTTGTTCTGTTTCCAGAGTGGCATGTGGTGAAGATTTACTTTCTATTTTTTTTTTTTTTACTTTGGCCACAAGAGGGAGACTGTATCTCCCACTCCATGCTCGGAAATGTTTAGCTAGCACAGGAAGTGCAAGGATTGGTCCAGAAAACAGGGAGCAGAGAGGCTGTGTGAAAACATGGCAGCTCCAGTCATGAGTGCTTGGGTAGCATAAGGAAGGGGCTGGTCTCGGGAAGATTATTTTCCCCTTGCAGAACTCTACTGTGGTAGAGTCACTTCAAAGATCCATTTAGTCACATATATGCAAGAGCAGGCTCTTTCAGAGCCAGAGGTCTCCCTTTTCAGGTACTTGAATCTGATGTTGTTGCCATCCATCCCTGTCAGCTACCACACTGGGGTGAAATGTAGCTTTTTCATATGGTAAGTTCCCTCAGTTCAAGTAACCTACCGCTACTTGAGCTGCAAAGAGCAAACTGAGGACTGTGATGTGATACTGTGGGGTCCACACATGGGTACTTCTTACCTTTTCAAGAGTTGTTTTCCCTGGAAATTCCATCATTTCATGCTTCAGTCTATGCCCCTCTGTGTGATAGGAATGCCCAGGCTTCATACATTGGGGCTATAATTTTCAAAGGAGGCCCTTCGTTCTTCTTTTAAAAGCCTGGAATGTCACATATGCATGGATATTTCTTTTGGTATAGTCAAGATAAGTCACGTGTAGTCTTCAGTGTGCCTAGTAATTAAACAAGCCAACTAACCACTTGCTAAATGGGAAGATTAAAGCCACCTCCAGGCTCCTGTGTGACTCCCAGGGCAACTGAGGTGACACAAACAGAAACACTCAAGCCTTCTCTGAAGGTGCTTTTTTATGTTCCAGCAAGGTATTACTGAGATTAGAAATGCAGGGCATCACAATTGTAAAGAAAGTATTTTGACTACCTTTAAAGTATAGCACTTTATAAATCAGTAAGTCATTGTTATGTTCCCAGAGAAATGAGGCTTTCCAAATAAAATAAAACATCTCAGAAATTAATTGTATTTTTCTTCTAGTAAACAACCTCTTTTGCCTACAGATATGGCTGGATGCAAATGAAGGTGATGGTTTTATATTCATAATGGATCTTAAGCTTAGCTGTAACATAGATTTAACTAGGCCAAGGACTATATAAGGGGATAGTTTTTTTTTAATTATATATTTATGCCAGAAGTCTTGTTTGGGTCCCTGTTCCAAGTGGAGTGATATACCCATAACATTGGAAAAAGGTAAAATTGTGGAATATGAGAAGCTTTTTTGTATAATAGAAAACCCTTCTGAAACTTAGTACAAGTAACGCTTACTGAGCAGTGAATACTTCAGTGCCAACTTGCAGGCACCAGAAAGAATACTTAGAGTCTTTTATAAAAGTTCATGGCAGGGCTTGGGAGATGGCTTAGACAGTAAAGTACACGCCTTGCAAGCACAGGGACCTGAGTTTGATCCCCAGAATCCACACAAAAATGATGGCTGTGGGAGCATGCACTTGTAACCCACAGGCTGAGGAGACAGAGATGGGTGATCCCTGGGCTTGCTGTCCAGTCATCCTAGCCTAATTATGAGGTGAATGGTGTCGGAGGCGGTTCCTCTGGTCTCCAGGAACACGTGACGTGAACACAGCAATTCTTATAGCAATCCCATGTGGTATGTCTATCTACTTCTTGGATACTTGAAAACTGATTCCACAACATTTGACACATCCAAAGTCATTTCTACAGCCGGGCTCACTGCACCACACTGCCTCTGCTTTGTGTTCAGACGAGTAAGGGAAATGCATGCAGCATGACCCAGACAACTGGCCACTTGGATTGTGTCTTCAAGCTTCCAAGTAGATTATTAGAGTTGAGATTTTTAAAAATCCCTTTTCAGCTTCACATATTTATGAATGTGCCAATGAGCACTTTAAGGATATATCTATCAATATCAAATGTGGTTTTTTTAGCAGAAACCTTGAAAAAATGGCAAAATTATCCTCTGAAATATTGCTGCTATTATTTTTTAAAATTGCAAGAAAATGTTCTGCCATTTCAGACCATTTATCTCTGTTAACAAGACACTTTTTTAGTTGGATAGATAATGTACACCCATCTGGCGTGCAGTTTCTTCATTTATTCTGGTAATAATAACTAAAGGCATTTCTCCATGCTTTGGCTTTGCCCAGGCCACTCTTTTGTCTTTTCTGCTGTTGATGTGGCCTGAAAAAAAAGCAAGAAGGAATTGAGACCTGGTTATAACACACAGACAACTCATCAAGAAGTCTATTTCAGTGTTGACGAAGGAAATACTACCT
>CABHPQ010133679.1:0-28443 GCA_902168405.1 Peromyscus aztecus
ATATTATCTTTATATGAAATATCCAGCTGAAGTAAGATCATGGGGATAGAAGTCAAATATCAGTCAAAAACTGTTAGGAGGATGTGTGATTAGGGGGTATTGACATATGAGTGTCAGGCTTTCTTTAAAGCTGATAAAATATTTCAGAATGTCAGTTAGTTATAACATAGTCTTTATAAGAATAAATTTAAACATATATATTTATATTTTATAAATATTATCTCATCCAAAAACCATTTATTATTTTCAATTGATAATTTAATAATTATCAATGAATATTTCACAATGTAGTATAAATTTAAATCAGCATATTTAACAAGAAGTTTGCAAAAATTAAGTAATGTATGTTATAGATTACAGTTCTGATCTCCAAAGAATATTTTGTAACTTGATTTTGGCCAAATATTTATAAACTTTCCTAATACAAATTGTTTGCTATTTTTTTTAACTACTCTGGGAAATTGCAATGATTTGAAGCAAGGTCCATATCTGTCACTTCAACATGAAGCTCATCCCAGGATCTTGGGACACAGCTGGCATAACAACAAAACCATCTACCACATCAATAGACCAGGATTTGGCTAATTATATCTCTATGGGGATTTTTTTGATGGATGTGTCTTTAGATCGCCTCTTTATGATGGAAAATGCACCTTGGCATAAAACCATAGTACATGCTGGGAGTAATACTTTTACACTTCCTAATTAGTTGGTTTGTGTTAGTACAAGATACTCAGCAATAACTTCAAGGATGATGCTACCCAATAATTTATTAAAATACATAATTTAGTAAGTCTTGCAGTGAGGAACTGAAGTAGTGAAATTTGTCATCACTAATACTTTTAGTATGTTGGACTACTGATCATTCAATATGACCAAATCACTAAAATTCTATGAAATATTTAGTGTAATATGTTCTAGAATAAAAAAATGTATCTAAGTATTTTGAAATTTGGATTAAAATATTCCTGAAATCATAGGTAATATAATTCCTTACATTTTGCACATTACTAGAAAAATCAACACAACAAGAATTTATGTGGCAAAAAACAAAAATTGTGAGCTTGGAACTATCTGAACATAAATAAAGATACTAACTGAAAATAAATATCCTGTCATAGAAGAGAACAGAATAATTCTTCTTTGTTTTATAATAAAGTGTGATTACTGAGTTTAAACGATCTAACATAATAGTTTTTATATAGACTGTCACCTATAAACCATTTACTTTGTAATATGTATCAGATGAGGAAAGAAAACCAGAAATATGGCCATAATTAATTGTAATAAAATTCAATGTCAAGAAGAACATCACTTATTGCAGCAATTGAGGGCTATCTTGTGCAATGATCAATTTTATTCTGTCTACTATACATGATATGGATAATATTTGATAGTGGATTTTTATTTATTGGGATTAATATTGAAATGAGAAAATGTATTTCAGTGAAGTCTGAGATGTTTGGGCAAGGGATCACTGTGCTTCAACAGCAAGCCCATATTAATAAGATGTGGAGAGTTCTTTCACAACTCCTTTTTCTATCCAGAGCAGTAGTAAACAATAAGAAAATATCCAGAGCAACTGTTTTAGCCATGGGTTGTTTGTTTGCTGTTGTTGTTTTCTTACCTAAGTCTTACTGGTTCTTCTTTGAAGCTATTCTCGGAGAATTAAAACTGTTTCAGATACACTAGAGTAAGTTGTTTTTAATAGGAATGATATTAGAAATAATTTTATTGCATTCTTTGTGAAGCAAGTAATAAGCTTTACTAAGAACAAATTATAATTATTTTATTTACATTGAAGAAGGATCAAAAGGCAAGACCATCCCTGCCTTCAGACAACTGTAAAAGAAGAAGAAAGTGGTCAAGCAACAATAGTCTTTGGGTTGTAATAGATGTAAGCTATGAGCTTGAGGGAATCCATACATAGCTAGGTAATACTTAGACTACAGTACTTCAACTTTATCTTTTCTTCCCCTATTTCCTATTTAATTATATTTTTATCTTTATTCATGATGGTGGAACATCTTTAAATCCTCTAACAGGTTGACGCCAACCTTTGCTGACAAACTAGATTTGGCATTCACTAAGCAAAGACATTAAGTGAAAGCGGCTAATATTCTTTTTCCTCACATCTCAACTGATGAGTCAAATAATTCTATAATGCTGTGCCTTGTACATTCCTTCATAGAAGACATATAATGGAATAATTCAGAGATAGACAATGAAATAGTATAAGTCTTTTTGATAGATTCTCAAAAACTCAACTTGACATGGTATTAAACATGTATAGTATGCTATTATTTGCTGTTTAACTAATTCTATTCATTCAGACAAAAACAGTAGAAATTTTTACTATTCCATAGCAACATATTTATACTAATTTTGGGGGTTTTATTTCTGTCCTCTATTTTCCTCTAACATCTAATCTTATTTCTCTTATTTTTGATAGGTTTTCAACTAAGTTTTACATCTGAATTTTTTAATTAGTTCAGGTATAATATATTTCAAAAATGAGGAAGTTAATTTTTAAAAGTAAAATTTAAAATTATACATTATTTTTAAAGGATTTCTTGTTTATTGTTGTATGTGTATGTGTGTGTAGGTATGTACACATGAGTAAAGTTGCCCACAGGGACCAGAGATATCTGATCCCTCAGGAGGTAAAGGGACAAACAAGTGTGAACCACCCCATATGAGTGTAGGGAAATAAACCTGACTTCTCTGCAATAGCAGTGCATGCTTTTAATCTCTGAGTTATTTCTCTAGCCCTTACTAGAAATTGGTATTTTAATCATCTTTTAGTATTTCTACTCATATACAAGCATGAAATTTGTATTTGTTGCATTGTATTTTAATATTTAATAAGTATGGATTGTTTCTGATGTATCTGAATGAGTAGATATTATAGTTTTCTCTCATTATTTGTAAACATTTTAGATAATTTAATTCATTACAAACCAGTTATATCAGAGTGGTTAATTTTTTTTGTCATCTTGTATTTAGAATGATCTAGTTAACTGAAGAAAACTTCCAGATGTATCAATGAGGAAGATTCCAGAGTTAATTTACTAAGGGAGGAACATGACTTTTGACTGTGACAATACCATCCCATGGGACCCAGGGCTGTGGTAAAACAAAGAGGGGAAAAAGAAAGAATGAGTGAGTGAAATGACCCCGAATTCCTGTGTTCTGCTACTCTCCATGAAAGTAACGGTGCTGCCAGTCCTTCCTACTGTGAATTACAAAACCCTCTGGAATCACGAGACAAGTAAACTTTCCTTCTTTGATTTGTTTCTTGTCATTAGCGAGGTTACAGCAATGTTTAAAGGAACATGGACAGAAGGTGGTTCTGGAGAAGCAAGACTGCTGCTATTGATAAATCTGATCATGTGGTTCTAAAGATTGGAGAGTCAGTTTGAAGAAGAAATGTGAAGATTTTGGAGATGTGAGCTACAGAAGGACAAAAATGTCATGAGCAGAGCTTAATGTATAATTCTAGTGATGAAGACAGAAATTCAGAGTAAAGTTTTGGGGGTGGGGGGAATGACTTAACTGGTAAGCTTAATATTCTAGCAAAGAATTTGCAGTTTGTCTGTTCTTTGAAACTTTGTGGTAGACTGAGTTGAAAGGAAACTGACTAATTCATTTGGCCTGTGGACATAGCTTTCAGTCTTTAGAAGAGACTTAAGATATGTATGGTATTAATGTGGGTTCTGGCAGTCTAGCTCTTTATGTTGCTTGGGAAGATAGAAGCTTCTGGTGGTTCTAAGCTGACCTTGAATGGATAGTGTGCTTTAGGCATGATGCTTCCTCTTCTCTCAGTGATGTCTCTGTGGGTCCATCCTCTTCCACATATGTTCCACACAGAGTTTGTGCCATCATCGTGTCCAATCTGGGCATTATCTTTTGGTCACTATTGTCAAACTTATTGCTTGTTTTCATTCTCTATTTGTGACTGGGTTGAGCATAGAGTATTTTGGCTTAGTCACATTGCTAATATCCTGTCCTATCTCTTTACATTGATCATTTGTTTTTAAATCATTGCATTTTCATACTATTATACTGAGTCAAGAGAAAGTGTGGGTATTATAATCATATCCTGGTATTTCTTCCCACAAGTCTTTCTTTTCACAAAACACAAGACACTGGCACAGTTCCTTCTTATTTTAAGGATTCCGTTACATCTAATATCCATTTCCTTCTTTGCCATTCTTGGTAGAAACATGATAAAATAACAGTCACTATCAACTTTTCTAGCAGTATTCTGTTAATGATCTCTATATAATTGTTAACAACATTCAAGTTGAAGGCTCTTTCTTTATAGATGGTATCACATAGGTTTGCTCAAATAGATAATTAACAGAGGAGCAAACCTGGAAATACTTATTTTTGTGTAGCACTTTTTCTGAAAATACTTGTATATGAATTAGGACAGAGTCCTGATAATAGAAACACCTCTGCTAGATTTCCATGGTTTTTTTTACCCCCAAACAATTTACAAATAATTACAGTTTTGTATCCATATGTCAATAATTAGGACCTTGGGATAGAATATTAGACTACTGGAGCCACTAACTTAAAACAATTTTAGAAAGTCAAATGAGATGATGGATGATTTCTCATAATGAAGTTGTTTTAAAAGACTGAGGTAGCCTGTCCCATTATGCTTCATTTTCCTTTCTTAATTGAATGCTCTCCAGATCTCATGTTGGCACCAATTGTTAAGCAATCATGAGAGACAATTTTCCTTGTAGTGATTCTGCCTCTAGAATTGGGTTGTGGTGATTGAAAATAGACTAATGCAATATCCTAAAAGTTCTCATTATTAGTCTATTATTTATTAATTTTAATGTATACCTTTTGAAAAGAGACCGATACAATTCGTAGTATAATGTATTATTTCTTTTTTTGACTTATTTTACTGTATATTTCAGACACCATAAAGAAATTTAACATTGCTTAGAGTTTAAGGGAAAGATTTTGAAAAAGATGCTACAAAATTGAAAGAGAAATAAATCACAACTAAAACATGAAAGTGGTTTAATATATCTGCCATGCAGTTGGAAGTATCAAAATATTAAATGGATGTTATGATCTAAGGAAAAATGAAGTGATATTTGTTTTAATAACATTAACATAAATTCGATTGCATATTATTAGTGAATGGCTGAAGGCTCTTTGTCTTGGAGTTGGAACATTAGAGATGGAGGCAGTAACACCACTGGCTTCAAGACAGAGATGACATTGAACAGAAATGATACTGTGGGCAAACACGATGTGAAAGCACATGATAGTGTCTTGGTGAAGGGAAAGGGAAGAGAAAAATATGTAGTTATATTATAATCTCAAAAACTGAAAAATAAAATGCTTTCTCTTCAAGCTAGACAATCTAAGTTGAATTCCTGGAATCCAGAGTACAATTAGGGAACTGGTTCTGAGCTTTTCTTCTAATCTTCATGAATGTGCCATGGATGTACAAACCCCCACACACATACACACACACACACACACACACACACACACACACACACACTCATACACACACACACACTCATACACACACACACACATATACACAAACACACTTAACCCATACATACATGCAGAATCACACTAATAATGAATTAAAAAATAAAATTAAGAGATATTCATAATGGTTAAAAATAAAGCAGAGATAACAGAACATTTTGCAGACTCAGAAGTTATTGTACTGTATGGGAAGAGGCCAAGCTTATAAATACATCAATAACCCAATGACCCAGGATTCCCTGGACACTGGGATTTATTTTAAATCCAATAATCTATTAATGAGGATTTAATAAGGGTCAGAGCTTGTGCTCACTCTCCAAAGAAATATACTAAAAAAGAAATTGTCTTTTCTCAAGAGCTACTAAATCCATAAGGGGCCATTCCAATACCAAGAGTAAGGAAAAGCTATGGGAGAAACTCTGCCCCCATAGCTGAGAGACAATGCAAACCCTTCCCTGTGGTTTCTTTGATCTTATACCATGTGCCAATCAGTTTACTTGAGACATTTAATTGATGGGTCTAATTAACAGACACAATGATCTGATTGCAAGAATCAGAGTTTGTAATTTTCTGTGGAAAATCAGTGTGTAATTTCCTGACGTGTTTAAAACAGAAATAAATTTCAGCTTATATGCATTGTCATTAGTTCCTGAAATATGTGAGGACTTTTGGATGAAGTGGTCATATGATCTTATCACATGGAAAGCAGTTATATATAGATGACAGTTTATAATCATACATCCTCACTCTGAAATACAAGTAGCCATTCTTGGGTGAATTCATAAATGAGGACATGCTATTCTTATACTTCAGAAGGTCACCATTATCAGAACAAGAGCCTGACAACTAAAACCCTATTGGATAATTCCTGATATATTTGTATAAATATATATTTCTCAAAATTGTCCATTCAAGTAAAATTAATCACATTTACATATATCATGAATGTTTAGTGATAGAGCAATATCTGTCAATTATTTTATTATGTCTGTAGTTATAAGATTATTTTCTGTAAATTAAGACAGGGACAAGGGTATTTGAATCTAAAATGTCCTTTTTATGATTTTTTTTGAGACAAAGTTAGACAATGCTCACAACTAAACCACGTCCTATTTTTAAAAGTTGGCTTCAAATGGAATTTTTTATTATTATATTTATTACCTGACAACTTACTTTTTAATATAATACTATGATTATTTCACAATTTCAAACATGCATACAACAATTTTTCATTTATTTTTTCTTCACTCTCCTCTAACTCCTCTTATATCCTAATATCCTTATATCTTAAGTCCTGTTTCTTGTTTTAATAACCTATCTAGTCCAATCTGTGCTTCTCATATCCTCATGAGTGAGGGACCATACACTGAGTCAATTCGCCTGAGGTTAAACCATGTAAGACAATATACTCTCCCTCCTCTAGAAGATACCAAGTGGTAATAGGTCCTCAGTGTTGGTAGGCTCTTTATCCTACTCTCCATCAAATTCATAGACTCTTTGCCATCAATTGTTATTTCATGCATATATGTATACATATAAATCTATTTGTATATACAATTATTTCCCAAATATGACTTGTTGAGTCCATATATTGTTAATTTAGGTATATTTTCAGGGATGACATTTGTCACAGACAACTGATTGGTGTATCCTAGCAACATCAGAAGCCACACTTTTCTAATAGTCTGAAATATAATGTTAAGTTGATCTAAGTTTGTGAGTCAAATATCTAGTTCAGTTTGTATTGAGCTCTGGTTGAAATACTTTGGATGAATTACACTTCACCAAAACACTGTATAACTGAAAGTATAATTTTATTGAAATTTTCTTATAATTGTTTTTGATGTTATTTACTTATAGAAACAAAGGTATACATAATATATCACATATATTTTGTGTATCATCAATACATATAAGAAATATTTTCCTAGATTTTCAGGTTACATAATTTACTTAAGATAATGTAATTGTTTTATATAGTCAACACATCAAAGTTCAAAAGAATATGCATATGAATTAAATCATAATAGATATTATGAATATGTATATGAATTAAATCATAATAGTCTCATAAAAGCATCATTGCAGGAAGCTTTCAAAAGCATTACATAAATTAAAAAATTACAAATGATTAGAATAGATCAACAAATGTGTCTACCATAAACATGAATCAATTTTAGCTATGATATGTATATTTATTACTTTAAAAGGTAAAATAATTTTCTTTATGTTAACAAAATGCTCTGTATTATAGTAATTGTGATTAGGTTTGTGAATGTAATAATTCAGTTGGTAAGTAAAGAAGTGTTCCTATACAGAAACAGAATATGAGATTTGATTCCATAATTATTTGTTGTATATAAATAGCTTGTAGTGTTTTCTCAAAAATATTTTGCTCTGTGAAAATAATAAGTAGAAAATAAACAAAAGATATTTTGCAGGGTAAATGGTTATATACAAAATTGTTATGACAGAAGACTTATGTACTGAATTTGACTTAGTGTTCTGTAGGTAGTCACAGAGTATTTTTCTGTTAAAAGATTTCTTGGAACTCCATGCTGACTAAAAGACTAAATGTATATTTAAGAAGATACTGAGAAGTTGGAAAGAAGAAGACATTTTAGTATTTGGAAAATTTGTAATGCTAATTGTCCAAGATGAATATAATAAAACAGTATGTCTTATAGTCAAGTTTGATGACGCATTATAATCATCCCAGTGTTTGAAGGTTGATTCTGGGCCAATCTTGATCACATAGTGATTTGTAAACTGGAATGAACTAGAGATTTATCATTAAATTATTTTAGTTATAACAATAAAATAAATTAATAAAAATTATTGTTTGTTAGTAATTCCTACTAAATATTCTAAATAATTACATGAATAGCAAATAATCAAAACTTGTGAATTGGTTATGTTCTTATTTAAAACAAACTTTAACTCCTAAAAATTCCTGTTTCAGTTCTCTATAATCACGTTGGTGGAAATTTCTTACTCCATGAGATTCTTTCTGAAATATTTGAAGATTTCAGTCTTGGTATATATTCAGGCCTCCTTTACCCAGCTGAGTTGCCCAGAAAGGGTGTCAATTACTTATGAACATCATGGTCAGTTTTTAGTGTGACCATCTGTTCACTTATTGCTTGAATCTGATGAAAAGCTGAGTTACCACAGTCTAGCAAACAGCTGTCAGGCGGCAAAATACTTGTGATCTCGGTGACCTGTCCTAAATGTAAACAATATAACTAATAATAAATATTGGTATACTGTCATTGATACATTTATGCATTTTACTTTAGAATGAATTGTGGTGATTGTAGGCTACTGACTTGTCAATATGTTCCTTCTATTCTAAGTCAGTTAGACACAAAATAAATTCACTATTATTTCTTTGTAATCTCTATCCCCTTAATTTTAGTGTGTGTTTGAAGAGTTGCACTTTTTATATTTTTTATAAATGAAGTGTTTATTGAGCAACTTTAGTATGTATTTTGAGATATTTATATGTTAATATCTTTTGCATTAATTAATGAAATCTCTGACCAAACAACTGAAAAGGAGGAACATTTTATTTTGACTTAGGGTTTGAGAGGGTTTAGTTTATGACTAACCGGCCATAGGCACTTGGACAGTGTAAACATATGACACACTTGCTTCTTTACCTGAGTGTACACAAGAATCAGAGGCAGAAACAGCGATGGAAAAGATATTGAAGGAAAAGGCTCTTGGGACCTCTTTTGTCTGTTGATTCCTGTATGTCCTAAAGTTTCCACAACCTCCCCAAATATTACTGGAAATGAAGCATTGATAATGTGAGTATGTGAGGGATATTTCATATTCAAACTGTATTTTCACTCCCTTTCTGTAGATGTAACCAACTGTCATATTAAATAAGAAACACAGAACCAATGCAAAGAAGAAAGCCAAGAGGTCAGAGCTAAGAACTAATACCTTACCCTTCCTCCTGCGGTGGTCCTACCTCTCCAAAGGAGAGCTACTTCCTGTGTTAAAGTCTTTATAAAGACTTTCGGTTCTGCCTTCTCATTGGTTGTAAACTCAACCACATGACCACCTCGTCACTGTCTGTCTGTACAGACCTCCAGGTCTTCTATGGTTGGTATTGAGATTAAAGGCATGTGTATCCAATGCTGGCTGTATCCCTGAACACACAGAGACTTACCTAGCTCTGCCTACCAAGTGCTGGGATTAAAGACATGCACCACCACCGCCCAGCTTTCCTATGGCTTGCTAATAGCTCTGACCTCTTGGCTTTCTTCTTTGCATTGGTTCTGTGTTTCTTATTTAATAAGACAGTTGGTTACATCTACATCTGGGGCCCAACGTTAGTGGTACGAATTCTTGAAAAGACCCGATCTACACTCAGCTGGTTGTGGTGGTGGACTCCAGTTGGATTTGCTGAAGGAGGCAGAGGCAGGAGGATCCCGAGTTTGAGGCCGGCCTAGGAGGCTTGCTAAGGAGAAGCTTCCATCAGGACCTAGCCACAAACGGTGGCAGCGGGACTATGGAGGCCGCAGCAGCTGCTGCTCCGAGTTGCTGGCTCCTTCTCATCATGTTGGTGATTGCAGTGATGCTGCTACCTGGGACAAAGGATTTACTACTGTTTGTTCAGAAAAGAATTGCCCGGCCCATCCTGTTACAAGAAAGTATCAGCAAAGGTCAGTTTGGAGAAGTTTGGCAAGACAAATGGTTGGGAGAAATTGCTGTGGAGATTTTCTCCTCTAGGGAAGAATGTTCATGGTTCCAAGAGGCAGACATTTATCAGACTGTGATTGCTCCAAACAAAAAAAAAAAAAAAAAAAAAAAAAAATCTGCAGGGAACCATGACCACGCCTAACAGCAACTTTAAAATCTCCAAAAAAGTGATGGGATCCCACAATGATGATTCCACATGGACTATGGTAAAGCCATTAGGCTGGTTAACTCCAAGGAAAGATCAACTCTGGACTACAAACTACTCAGGACAATTTTGAGATGGCTAGCTGAGATGATCCAGCCTGACAGACTACTTGAACAAGGACTTGAGACAAGCCCTGCACTTTCTCATGCAGAGACTGAACAAATGATACAGGACTTGACAATTAACCCAAAAATTTTCTTTTCAAGATTCCCTAAAGATATCTTCACCCCTAGAAAGCAAAAAGAAAAAGAGAATATAGATGAGATAGACCATCGAATCTACTCTGAAAAAAAAAAGATAAAGAAATAATAGGATAAATAGATAGATCACTGAATCTACACTGAAAAGAAAAAGGGGAAGATATAAAAATGACAAAAGGTGGATTATTGAAACTTTTATGAAAATATGAATATGGGAAGATAAAAAGGTCAAATTTTGAAAATACTTTTAAAAAGGAATTACTTGTTTTAAATAAGTAATGAAAATTTTTGTCTGAGTTTATCAAATGTTACTGGACTGGACATTGTTAATATATATAATGGAGTTTTTTGTCTGAATCTGTCAAATGTTAACAGACTAGACATGGTTAATGTAATCTTGACTGTGTATATTGTATATACTTATTGAATATAATTTTTCTTGTATTAGTTATAAGCTTTTTTAAATTTTAGACAAAAGAGGGGAAATGTGGTGGTATTGTATTCCCCAAAATATTGTGTACCCTAATAAATTTATCTGGGGTCAGAGAACAGAAAAGCCACTAGATACAGAGGCTAGAAAATGGTGGCACTCATGCCTTTAATCCTAGCATTTCAGAGATAGAAATCCCTCTGGATCTCTGTGAGTTCAAGGCCACATTGGAAACAGCCAAGCATGGTGACACACACCTTTAATCCCAGAAAGCCAGCCTTTAATCCCAGGGAGTGATGGTAGAAATCAGAAAGGTATATAAGGCATGAGGAGCAGAAACTCGAGGCCTTTGGCTGGTTAAGCATTTGGCTGGTTAAGCTTTCAGGCTTCTGGCAGCAGCAGTTCAGCTGAGAGCCATTCAGATGAGGGCACAGAAGCTTCCAGTCTGAGGAAACAAGACCACATGAGGAATTGGCTAGGTGAGGAAGCTGTGGCTTGATCTGTCTCTCTGACCATCCAGCATTTCACCCCAATAACTGGCTCAGGTTTGTTTTTATTAATAAGAACTTGTAAGACTTATGCTACACCTTTCTGCCTCAACTTCTAAGTATTTGGACCATAAAGACATAGGAAAATGAATGTTTTATGTTATATAAGCATGTACAGAACATACAGCATAACAAAATCCAGAGAAAATGGAATGGGCATTATTTTTCACACTGTACAATGGAGAGAAGGAGGCTATGGAGAAGTTAATGAGCCTATCCTAAAGCACTAACTAACTAAGCAAGCCTGGAGCAGGGGCATTGGCTGAGTTTTCCCTCTAATCCAAATGCAAATTTACATCACCATATACATCACCATAAATAGAACATTAAATTAAGTGCTATTCTCTGCCAAAAAAGCACTTCCATAATTTTGTGTTGTGTTGTTTGGTTTTTATAGTATTTAATTTTTGTTTAGTCACTTCTCATCTGACACCCTGATATGTTACCAAGCCCCAAACTCAAGGTATAAAATTATTGAAAACTATGCCAGACATTTCCTACTTCGTGGGTTTCTGTGTGTTCTTCCACAGGTAGCAAGCATTAAAGTTGAAAAATAATTACTTAAAAAGCACACTTTATTCATGGTGTATAGGATGTTGCTATGTATGTACAACATATTTTGTAGTAAAATTTTCTTAGATTATTAGGTACATTGTGTCTCCTTTAACTAATAAGAAACCCACAGCACACCTCAGAAACAAATTGTTTATCCTCTATTAGCTTAAATAAAAAAAAATCAGTATTATCATTGACCAATCAATATAACATGATGTATCCAAATGAAGTGAGGTATATTTTTGATGTTATCAACAAATTCTCATGGAGATTTTTATCACATATGAGTTCTCAGTCACCAATCACAATATTTGAAGTACATAATGCAATAACATTTTTGATGCTGAAATATATTTTTCATCTGAAGTATATTTATCAACTATTCAACTATAATACTAAAATGCCAGAAATAACTTCTTTATATCAGATATCTAAATTATTTTTAGAAATAGTTATTAATAACATGGGTTTAAAATAGATCCGAATGTGCCATTAATGGCCTGTAATTCTAAGATAAAAAGATAGAGAAATTTTTTAGCAAAATTTCCATGCTGATTGATATCTTGACAGTCAATTCTGGGATTGATGAATATGCACTAAAATGAAGAAAATATATTTACCCATGACTTCAAGTACAAGTGAAGCCTACAGTTATGCGTTAAGGACAAATTATAATTATGTAAATGATGAAAACACTTGGGAAGATTCTAAGTATTAATTAATAAATGTTTAATTAAGAAAATGTGCATAACATAGCACAATGTGTGACAAAATAGGCAATAATTGTGCTATGAAAATTGTGTGAATATAGAATAACATTATGAGAAAAATAATTTAATGGATATGTTGATTGTTGTAATTTTAGAGATCTTAATAAAAAAGAAAATCATTGATGTTTGTTTAGCAGAAAACATATCATGTCAAACTTACAGGCTAAGCTTTCTAACCACCAGAACAGATAATCTATTACAGGAAATCACAACATTCACATTATTTTCAACTGTGTGATTGAATGAGATACATGGTTGAAAGTGTTTGAGCACAGTGGGATGCATTTTAAGACCTATCAGAAAATCATGGAGTGTCCAAATTTTAGAAGATGGAAAAGGAAGTTTTTGATCCTCCTGTGCTTGATTTTACCCAATATCTGATGCTAGGTGTGGAAGAGGCCCACTCCATGGAAGTGAGAAACAAAAGGTACTATAGACTAAATAACCTGATCTTTGAAGAAGAGTAAGGACTGAGGCTAAAGGTTATTAAATAAAAGCAAAGCATCTCCTTATATGGAATTCTTTACAAGGCTCCTATTAAGGAGAATTCTAAGAGGTAGTCCTAGAACTAGTAATGAGGCTATCCTGTGTTATGAGGACCTCAGTTCTTGACTATAACTCTCTCAAGAAATGCTGTTATACCACTGTCTTGACAAGACTAGGAGCTTTCCCATAGTAACAGAGCCTCATAATTCCCTTCTCAAACCTGTAATATTGCAAACAGAACTTTCTTCTAGAGCAGATAGATCCTTTACTCATGATAAAATCAAATTTCTGGATCTGAAATGTCTTTATTTCTCCTTGGTTTTGAAAGATATTTCATTATATGTAGAATTCCATGGTCATTTTCTTAATTTTTTTTTTTATTCTCCAGTGTTTTCCAGTAACTCCAGTGTTCTTACTTGAAAAATTTCCTGGTAGAAAGATGCTGTTGCCTTGGCCATTGTTCCTCTGCACCTAATGGTTTTCCACTCACTGCATTTAATACATTTTAAACAATTAGATTATGGTTTATGTTAGTAAGGAAAAATTCATAAAAATTAAGTACATACAATATGATTGTTGATGGTTAATATTGACGATTGTAGAATTTTTCATAAATGTCCTAGGTCTTTGTTTCAGAAGGTTATTTAGAAATGCTATTTCTTCAGTCTCTGTTATGATATGGCTGATAGGAAATCAGTAGAGTTTAGTCTGGGGCAGGGCTTCTAATGCATACTGCTGTTGACACTTTTATCTGCACAGCACTTAATTGTGTGAGTCTGGGCTACTTGGAAGACTGAAAATATAACATTCTAGCTTCTACCTATCAGAGCAATTGAGTTTCAAGATGTAGAAATCATTTGGAAAATGCCAAATACCCTTTTGGGAAAAATAAGCTCTGGTGAAAAAAAAATGCTTCATAGTTCATTATTCTCAATCTCAATCCATCATTTTGTCTAAGTACTATTCTGAAATGCCCCATTACCTATGAGGATTTTTGTGTCACTGATGGTGATACACCCTGTTGTGTATTCTTTGGGATCTTAAAACATTGCTTCTTATTTTTGTTTTTTGTTTTTTTGTTTTTTTTTTGAATTTTCTAAACCTCTTGTCATTACATACTCTTTTTCCATTCATTTATTGATGATCATTCTGCTGAAAACTTCAGTGGTAACAGACTTACAATTCCACAGCCTCCTCTGTCTTGTAACTCTCCTCTTGTGGTGTCACGTTGTGTTTTGTAACACACATGAGATTCCCAGCCTCGTTCCATCTACTCAGCTCAGGATCCTCTTTCACTCCTGCAGACAGTCTAGAAAGTGCTCTTTGATCTGAAGCCTGAAATTAGCAGGGCTGTTAAAATGTTCCTTTATCTCCCTTAGGGACCACAGTTTTTTGGTGTTTTATTTGGAAAGTTTCATGTATGTCTTCATTTTATTTTGGTCATAAACAATGTCTTGTCCCTTTAATGTAGAAAATCCAATTTAATTTATTTTGAATAAAGAAAATCCAAGTGATTTTCACAACACAAATGTGCAATATGGTAATAATATTAGCAAGCATTCATGTGCAGTGTGTAATACATTGAGACAAGAAATGAAAACATAAGATTCCTTATTATGTTCATTATTTCAAGTGAAATATGACATGAACTCAATTAATACCGATATTCAATTTTAGATTCAACAATGCTTTCACTGAATGCATATATCTGTCTGTTATGTTTCACATTTTAAATAAAAAAATAGAAAATATATATGACAAGGAAGAAAGTTTACTATGCATTTTATTTTAGTTTTCAATATAACTTGACAACTGGAAGTATATATTAGATTTTAATCCATAAAATCAATGCTTTAATAAAAATAAGATATTAAAATATACACCTTTGATTTTCCATAAGACACTATGTACTGTCTCTGAAAGTGTTTTTGTTATTGAAAGGTTCAATATATATTTCTTATTGAATTTTATCCCAAGGTATTTTTCTTTTGTATAAGAAATTTTCTGGCATCTCTACTGACAGTAAGTCAGTGTTAGTGTATGTTATTTAGCCAATTCTCTTAAAGTAATCAATAATTCATATATCTAAGTTGTAGGAGAAGTAAAGATAGATATCCTGATTTCCAAACCAGAACATAGTGCGGATAGAGCCTGATGAAGTGAGTATTTTAAAAATCTTCTCAACTTCAAGAATATTCTTTTGCATTTACATCAATGTGCCTGCATGATTGTTTTTTTTTTAGTTACAAAGCAAATATAATACTAAATTATACTTAAATTTAGACTTCAATTGGTATATCACAAAGAAATACATTCAAGTTCTCTGAAATAATAATGAATTATTATATTATGTTGCTTCAGATTAAATTACAATGAATTATTTTGGAGGTTAAAATAAATAAAAAATAATCATATAATATATTCCTTGTGGTAATTTTTAATTGTTGTTCTCTGAGTGCATATTTTATATATATATTTTTTTATATATATATATATATAAATATATATATATAAAATTAGAATAGCACTAGGAATTTATAAACACACTTGTGTATGTAATCATCTTAGGTTGCTTGCTCAGTCTTTTCTATGCCTTTCAGGAATTGAGCTAAAAAATAATATAGTTACTTGTCCCATGATAGTTACTACTATTTAGGTTTTGAAAAAGCTAGATACTTGATTGGGGAACTAAATCTTATTCTTTTTATAATCATCACAGACATTGTCTCTGCCTTTCATTTAATCATGTCTAATTGTAAAACATTTCAATGTGTTTAAAAGAGCACATTAAAATTTTCCATTCAATGAGTTAACATAAGTATATTTCATTTATTTTATCTTTCTGCCTGGCTGTTTTCTTTATTGACTTAATATATTGACAAATATATTTTTTTCTGGAGAAAGATTATGTATTATAGATCTACATTATAGCCATAAACTTTGAAATTAATTGATCATACAAAATAGTTTACCAATATCTAAGTTTATAGTTAAGAATTACTGAATTATCTTTATTAATATTATATATTTGTTTTTGTGTATATGTGTAGTACATATGTAGGTGGTATGCACACGAGTGTAGTGTTGTGAATGCCAGAGGAGGAAGTTGAATAATCTGGAACTGGAGTTACAATCATTTGCGAACAATACATATTCTTAACCAATGAACCATCTGTCTAGTCCTGTCGTTGAATGTTTACAATGTACTTACACAATTTCCATCACAGTGCCTGTGTTACTACCTTTGCAGCCACTCACATTCTATTGTATTTTTTTCTGGAATAAACCATAGACTTACATCTTGATGAAACATTTATCCTCTTTGTTAATACCATATAGCATTTCAGTTTATTATATTTTATGGATGTTTCAGTAACACATAAGGTTATACAGTTTTTAATGGCTTTTTGAGTTCCCTTAAATACATTCATGTAACTAATTATATTCTCAAAATCAAAACACATTGAAATTGATCTATCTGTACTTTGTGCTTTATTAATTTGAAATATAAAAACAAAGAGATTTTTTCAAAGAAATTCTCAATATATACCATTATTCAAATACTACTATAAGAAAATGATCTACTCTCTTGAAATGCATTTCATATCAGAACTCATACACATAATTTTATAATTTAAGCAAGTACTTAAGGGCTGTAGCCCAAATTGACAACTTCGTATTGCAAAATTCTCCTGTGTTCTTCAGGCTGCATTGTTACAAATATATAATAACCACAGTTCATTTTAAAGAGATAAAGTAGTTATTTTAATTCATATAGCAATGAAGTCTTTTCAAAGGTCAGGACTCTATGAAATGATGTTTGTATATGCATATCCTTCAACAAACTAGCCACTCATCCCTCTTCCTTCTGGCTTCTTATGAATATTCCATTCTAAGTTTGTAGCTGGAGAGCTTCTCTCCTGGTTCTGCAAGCCTCAACAGTCCAACAGCCCATTTATAAAATATGCACACAGATGCTTATATTATTTAAGCTGTTTGGCCTAATGGCTCAGACTTCTTGCTAGCTGTTCTTTATCTTAAATTAACCCATATCTATTAGTCTATAAGTTGCCACCTGGCTTACAGGTACCTTACATCTTGCTTTTCATCACAGCGGCTGGCAGTGTCTCTCTCACTCAGTCTTCCACTTCCCAGAATTCTCCTCTCTCCTTGTCCCGCCTATACTTCTTGCCTGGCTACTGGCCAATCATTGTTTTATTTATTAACCAATCAGAACAACACATTTAACACACAGGCCATCTCACAGCACTAAGAAGTGTTTATCTTTGTGTGTACACAACTTTATTTTATTGTACATAAGACTCATTCATCTTTCCTACTTAATACCTTTTCTATGTCATCTTGGTATTGTGGGAAACACCATCCTGTTACTCACTTGATGAAGTACTTTTCTCACATAGATGAGATGGAGTCAAGTCTGTAGTGTGAACGCACATTGGTTCACATGTCTAGTGGGTGCATTGTCCTGCATGCAAGATATGCTGGGATAATGGTGGTGCAGAACTTGTGGGAGTGGACAACCAGTGACTTGTCCAACTTTAGGCCCATGGCACTGAGAGGGAGCCCATGCATGACACTGCTTAGATGTTCAGAAACCGGAGACTGGAGAACCCAGAGGACCTAGGATAGAACCAAATATGACTGACAAAAAAAAAGTCAAGGAAATGATTCTTAATGATAGTTTTCTATATTCATAGATCAGAGCTTAGCCCAGTCTTCACCAGAGAAGCTTCATCCAGCAACAGATGGGAGCAGATGCAGAGACCCATAGCCAAATATTAACCCTGCAGAAGATGGGGAAAAAAGACTGTAGGAGCTAGAGGGGTTGAGGACATGACAAGAACACAGGCTATAGAATTAATTAAACAGGGTTCATAGGGGCTCACAGAGACTGCAGCAACAATCAGAGAGCTTGTACGAGTCTGACCCAGGTTGTTTAGCTTGGTGTTCTTGTGGAAATACAAACAGTGAAGGAGGGGTCAGTTTCTCTGACTTTTTCATCTGCTCTTGGGACCCTTTTCCTCTTGTAGGGTTGCTCTGCCCAGCCTTTCTATGAATGTTTGTGCATAGTCTTATTGTATTTGTTATTCTGTGTTCACTTGATAACCCTGGGATTCCTGCTCTTTTCTGAAGTGGAGTGCAGGAGAAGGAGTGGATCTGGGAGAGAAATGAAGTGGAGGGAAGGGACTGAGAGGAGGAGGGAAGGGTCAATTGCAGTCAGGATACAACGTATAAGATAAGAGTAATAAAGAAAGAAAAAATAAAAGTAAATAAAGGAAGGAAGGAATGAAGGAACTAAGGAAGGAAGGAAGGAAGAGATAAAGAAATACAGAAAGCTGTGCAGAGTTACATAGACACAAAACAAATTCTATACTAAAGCCTTTCAAATATTTCCCATTGGAATCAGAATAAGAATTTTTATTCTCATAGTAAACTAAATGATCCTTAGCTGCGTGGTGGTGGCATATGCCTTTATTCCCAGCACTCGGGAGGCATAGGCAGGCAGATATCTGTGAGTTTGAGGTCAGCCTGTTCTACAAAGTGAGTTCCAGGACAGGCTCCAAAACTACACAGAGAAACTCTGTCTTGAAAAACAAACAAACAAACAAAAGTCCTTGGGGGAATATGTACTGTGGTGATATATTGTGACCCCCAATTTATTGTGCATCCTAATAAACTTATCTGGGGTCAGAAAACAGAACAGCTGCTAGATAGACATAGAGGCCAGAAAATGGTAGTATACACACCTTTAATCCTAGCATTCCAGAGGCAGAGATCCATCTGGATCTCTGTGAGTTCAAGGCCACAGTGGAAACAGTCAGGCATGGTAACAAGAGCCTTTAATCCCAGAAAGTGATGGCAGGAAGCAGAAAAGTATTTAAGGTGTGAGGACAAGGAACTAGAGCTGGTTAAGCTTTCAGGCTTTTAGCAGCAGTTCAGCTGAGATCCATTTGGATGAGGACAAAGAAGCTTCCAGTCTGAGGAAACAGAATCAGCTGAGAAACTGGCGAGGTGAGGAAGCTGTGGCTTGTTCTGCTTCTCTGATCTTCCAGCATTCACCCCAAATACCCAGCCCCAGGTTTGTTTTTATTAATAAGACCTTTTGAGATTCGTGCTACACTGTACCTCATCTCCCACAGCTTTCTTGTGTAATTTTGCTTGTTAAAGCACTGTCCTTGTTTTAGACTTCATGGTTGTATAACCTTTCTTTCCTTTCTTAGAAATTTGTCGTCACCCCCCCATCCCCACCCCCCGCAGACATGCTGCTCTCTTGCTCAGTGCTTTTGCCACTGAATTTATCTACATAATAAACTCCTTCTCTGAACAGATAGTGTAGTTCAATAGGATGAAACACGGTTTTTAAATGAGAACTTTTTACTTGTGGGAATTTCCGCTGTTCGGTTCTCTGTTTCTTATCAAATGTTCTCACCAATTTGAAGCATCTAATTATTATCAAATGTCACAATTAAGTTGCATTTGTTGAAGCAGGTACACTGGTTATGTCCCCAGTACACTTAAGGTATATAAAAATAAAGTAATTTATCTGCTTTGTACAATGTATGCATTGCTAGGAAGCAAAAATAATCATATAAACAAGTTCTTATTTTATACATAAAAAATGAAATATTTTCATATCTTGTTTCATGTGTAAATGTGAATATGTGTGAAAAAGCTCACTACATGAATCTAGGTTTTGTTTTGTTCTAATGTTCATGTTTCTTTTAATTTTATGGTTGAATATTTTCATACATTATATGAAGAATTTTGTCATTTTTTTCCATTGGAAGGGGCAGAACATTTTAATAAACAAATTTTCAATTTTGGGAGGTTACACTACAAGTGGCCCAGACCACCAAGTGACTGCACATATTGAGTCAATAGGGAAAATGAGAAAAGGCCTGAAGCACAAAACATCCTCATTCCATCTGCACATTTTCATAAAGATAGAAGACACTGAGCAAAAATCATTTATGTATTTGCACTGACACGTCCTTAAACTTTTTTATGTATTCCTATAAGAAATCTCAACCATAAAAAAGAGCAAAAAAAAAGATTCCAAGAATATAACCATCAACTTTTAATAATTATCAATCATGAATAATATATTTCATTGATATGAATGAAAGTCCACCTCTCCTGGCATTCTGAATCATATGACAATTTATAAACATAACAGCATTTATTGTGTTTAAATTTAGCAAATATAATAATATACTTAAATATTTGAACAATATATAAAGAAAAGTCAAGGTATCATATTTGTACATGTAGGTAGAAAAGCGATTAATACTGAGGACAAACCTAGAACATTGGAGTGAATTGAGAAGTCTGAATTTACAATTTCAGAATTATTAAAAATATGTAGGCAATAAATGAAATGTAGTTAGTCTCCATGCTATCCCTAATTACTGATGAATCAAAATAACTTTGTTTAGCAATATACATTACATACACATATATATTTATAGATAGATATTATGGTGATATTTTCTTTTGTACCAAAATGTTATTTGTATGTTAATAAATAAAGTTGCCTGGGGGTCAGAGCTATTAGCAAGGCATAGGAAAGCAGGGCAGTGGTGGTGTACGTTTGTGATCACAGCACTTGGTAGACAGAGCTAGGTAAGTCTCTGTGTATTCAGGGATACAGCCAGCATTAGATACACATGCCTTTAATCTCAATACCAACCATAGAACACCTGGAGGTCTATACAGACAGGCCGTGAAGAGGCAGTCCTGTGGTTGGGTTTACAACCAATGAAAAGGCAGAACAGAGCCTATATAAAGACTTTAACACAGGAAGTACCTCCTCTTTCGGAGAGGTAGGACCACTGCAGGAGGAAGGGTAAGGTTTTAGCTCTTAGCTCTGACCTCTTGGCTTTCTTCTTTGCATTGGTTCTGTGTTTCTTATTTATAAGACGGTTGGTTACATCTACAAGATATAGATTAAGAATTGTAAATATCTATAGACTCTATCTGAGCCCAATGCTGTGTATCAAAGAACCAAGTAGAACTGTGTATTGTAAATTAAGGATATGGTCAAACTATAATGATACAACTACTATAGTACATACTACATATGTGCTTGAAAAATTAGTAAAATGTTAAAATGAAACTATTAATTTTAAATAAATGCTTTAGTGTTTGGCTCTTAATTAGATCTTTTAAAGTATGCACAGCTGTGATTAATTTATAGATGTATATAGTCTCTATTTCTGAGGATAACTATCATAAATATTGAGAAATTCAGTGTTCATATGTCAATATAATTATTCTTTATTTTTCAGTAATGGAACAAAATATCTCTTAGAAATGTGTTGAAAAATAGAAAGCAACATGCTAAACTTAAGACAAACTGTATCTTGATGTCAACCATCAGGGTGGGTTGTAGGAAGTGGTAGGAAACTGTTTACAGGGTGACAAATCTTAGCACAGACAAAGCCATGTTATTTAATTTCTCTGCGATATTTCCAAGTAACTCCACAAACAGAGCAGATGGTGTAAATCTGATATTATGATGTCTTAGTTAGAGTAAACACATTAAACTACACTAGCTATTGGCTTAGAAATAAAGTTTACTTCATTAGAATGGTATGGGGTTCTTCTTGAGTCTTTCCTAGGTCTTTAGGTTGTTTTTAATGGATAAAAAGGGAAATTTCAATCATCATGAATTTGAAAACAATTCATAAACTAAAATTCCTTGTGTCTTATGAAAGTGGTAAAGAAAGCATGACTGAATATTGATAATTTTGCTTGTTGATTTTTTAGTTATTTGGATTATTTTCTCAAGAATGCTTTCTTTGCATTTACTTACATACTAAAATATGCTTTGTTTTCTTATTTATTACTTCTTTAATTTGTTTATTTATTTTTTCCTATGAATTACCAAAAGATAAATTATTTCTTCATATTACAAATATTAAAATGTGAATTTCTAAAATTTTGTTTTGTAAAACATAATGCATGTATATGGTCTTATGAAACCTGACTTTTAAAAATTATTAAATACAGAATTAGAATAAAATATTGCATTCTGAGTTCATCTAAAGCCCCCAGATTTCAAGGTTATTTCATGAGTAGTGCTCTTTACTTCATGCACTTTCTGTTACAGATAGTCAATGGTTGCCAGAAAATACTTAGTGGAAAATTCGAGAAATTAATAATATGTAAGTTTTAATTTTCCCACAATTATAGAATGTGTTGTAGAATCCTCTGTTATTATTCTCCTTCCATGCACTACCTTTGACATAAATCATGCACTATAAAGATTATGAAGGTTTCACCTATAATTATCCCTTAGTCACTCAGTACCCCAAATAATATTCAGATCAATTCCTTTGGTAATTCAATGTCTATATTCAAGCAACTTTCATTTTACTGAATAATGAAGCCCAATCTGAAAAGTAGTAATGATGACATTCTTTGTGTTAATATATTCTTAACAATTCTATTTTATATAGTTAATATCTGTTGTTCCTAATTTTTATTATTTTGATTCTTATACATGTATGAAATATATTTTCATCATATCCACCCTGTACTTCCCTCCCTGCTTCTTCCAGATACCCAATGCCTCTATTTCAATTTCACTTCCTCTTTTCAAACTCAGTGAGTCCATCAAACACTGGTCTTCATATGACCACATAGGGTCATCCACTGGAGCATGGAAAACCTATTAAGGAACACTTTCCTCAAAAAACAGGTTACAAGATTAACTCAAAAAAATCAGTAGCCCTCCTATATACAATTGACAAACAGTCTGAGAAGGAAATCAGAGATACATCACCCTTTACAATAGCCATAAATGATATAAAATACCTTGGGGTAACTCTAACTAAGCAAGTGAAGGACCTGTATGACAAGAACTTTAAGTCCCTGAAAAAAGAAATTGAAAATGTCAGAAAATGGAAAGATCTCCCATGCTCATGGATAGGCAGGACTAACATAGTAAAAATGGCAATCTTACCAAAAGCAATCTACAGAATCAATGCAATCCCCATCAAAATACCAACACAATTCTTTACAGACCTGGAAAGAACAATACTCAACTTCATATGGAAAAACAAAAAACCCAGGATAGCCAAAAGAATCCTGTATAATAAAACAACCTCTGGAGGCATAACAATCCCTGACTTCAAGCTCTTCTATAGAGCTACAGTAATAAAAACAGCTTGGTACTGGCATAAAAACTGAAATGTGGACCAATAGAATCAAATTGAAGACCCTGATATTAATCCACAAACCTATGAACATATAATTTTTGACAAAGAAGCAAAACCTGTACAATGGAAAAAAGAAAGCATCTTCAACAAATGGTGCTGGCATAACTGGATGTCAACATGTAGAAGACTGCAAATAGATCCATATCTGTCACTATGCACAAACCTTAAGTTCAAGTGGATCAAAGACCTCAACATAAATCCAGTTACTCTGAACCTGATAGAAGAGAAAGTAGGAAGTAGTCTTGAACGCATTGGCACAGGAGATCACTTCCTAAATATAACACTGGTAGCACAGACACTGAGAGAAACAATCAGTAAATGGGACCTCTTGAAACTGAGAAGCTTTTGTAGAGCAAAGGACATGGTCAACAAGACAAAGTTACAGCCTACAGAATGGGAAAAGATCTTCACCAACCCCACATCTGACAGAGGGCTGATATCCAGAATATATAAAGAATTCAAGGACATCAAAATGCCCAACAGTCAAATTAAGAAATGGGCTATAGAGCTAAACAGAATTCTCAACAGAGGAGGCTCAAATGGCTGAAAGACATTTAAGGAATTGCTCAACATCCCTAATCATCATGGAAATGCAAATCAAAATGACCCTGAGATACCACCCTACACCTGTCAGAATGGCTAAGATCAAAAACATTGAAGCCAGCTTATGTTGGAGAGGATGTAGAGCAAGGGGAACTCTCCTCCACTGTTGGTGGGAATGCAAGCTTGTACAGCTACTTTGGAAATCAATATGGTGCTTTCTTAGAAAATTGGGAATCAATCTCCCCCAAGATCCAGCTATACCACTCTTGGGCATATACCCAAGGAATGCTCAATCATACCACAAAGGCACATGCTCAGCTATGTTCATAGCACCATTGTTTGTAATAGCCAGAACCTGGAAACAACCTAGCTGCTCTTCAACTGAAGAATGGATAAATAAAATGTGGTACATATACACAATGGAGTACTACTCAGCAAAGAAAATCAATGACATCATGAGGTTTGCAGGCAAATGGATGGATCTCGAAAAAATCATCCTGAATGAGGTAACCCAGACTCAGAAAGACAAACATGGTATGTACTCACTCATAGGAGGATGCTAGATGCAAAGCAAAGGATCACTAGACTGCTATTCACAACTCCAGGGAGGCTACCTAGTAAAGAGGACCCTAAGAAAGACAGAGGAATCACCCAATGACAGAGAAATGGATGAGATCTACATGAGCAAACTGGACGTGTGTGTGGGGGTGGAGGGGGTAATGAAGGGCAAGGGTAGGAGGAAAGAGAGCTTAAGGGAGCAGGAGATCCCAGCTGGATCAAGAATAGAGAGGGAGAACAAGGGAAAAGATACCATGCTAAATGAAGATCCCGTCAGAATAGGAAGAAGCAAAGTCCTAGAGAGGTCCCCAGTAATCCCCAAAGATACCTCCACAATCAACTAATGACAATGGTCGAGAGAAAGCCCAAACTGACCTACTCTGGTAATTGGATGGCTGAACACCCTAACTGTTGTGATAGAACTCTCATCAAATGACTGATGGAAGCAGATGCAGAGATCCACGACCAGGCCCCTGGTGGAACTCCAGGAGTCCAATCGGCAAGAGAGAGGAGGAATTATATGAGCTAGAGATATTGAGACCAACCATGATTGGAAAAAGCACAGGAACAAACAGCCAAACTAGTGGAAACACATGAACTATGAACCAATAGCTGAGGAGCCCCCATGGAACTGGATCAGGCCCTCCAGATAAGTAAGACAGTTGATTAGCTTGAACTATTTATGAAGCCCCCAGGCAGTAGGACCAGGACCTGTCTTTAGTGCATGAGCTGGTTTTTGGAACCTAGGGCCTATGTTGGGACACTTTGTTCAACCTACGTAAAGGGAGCTGGACCTGCCTGGACTGAATCTACCAGGCTGAGCTGAACCCCCAGGGGAGTCCTTGTCTTGGACAAGGTGGGAATAGGGGGTGGATTGGGGGGAGGGTAGGGGCAGGGGGCGGGAGGAGGGAGGACAGGGGAATCCATGGCTGATATGTAAAATTAAATTAATTATAAAAGAAAAAAAAAGAAAAATTCACTTTCTTTCCCCAAGCGGTCATCTACTGTCAGAGCTCCTCTGCTAAGGGTAGGCTACATGAGCCGCTAAATAATTTATGACATAATTGTGAATAGTTTAATCTTCTGCTTGTCTGTACAAGCAACTAGAGCCAATGGAGTTCATAAGTAGAGCTTGACCTAATTTTTTGACTGAACTTTAATAATGGAAAGTAAGTATTGGTAAAAACTTAGCATATACAAGAGTTAGGATTTCCTGTGGTTTCAGATATTCATTGTGGGTCCTAGAAGGTTTTCTTAGGACACAAAGGTGTGAAACTGCAAACATTTAAGTGCAGGAAACAAACACTTATTAACCACTTGTGGAATTTCTAATTTACATGAAAATTTTGTCCAAATATATTAAAGTAGGCTAAGAAATAGATACATAGAATAAAGAAAATAAACTCTGAGAAGATATGTTTCAATTTCACGTAAGTAGAGAGGGTCAGGTCACCTTACATGTAACCAATAGAAAGATGTGACCTGGCTGGATGCACTGTAAGGATACCTTACTTATTAATATCAGAAATAAAATACTTCTGAAGCTAGTTTATTATGACATTTATTCCTATTATCCTCATATAATGTCAACTTAACATAAGTTCCCTCTTTTGAGAGTCCTTTTTCAAGAAATGGTTCCACCATTTCCAGTCAGATTTTCAGTCACAGTTATCAGTGTTACCCCCACTCAACAATGTGCAATCATTGTGAGAGACAATGACACTCCAAGATGAAAAACTTGTTGACATCCTTCACTTCAGACCCTGAGATATTGTGATCAGGATATTTTGTCATAGCCACTGTGTCCTTTGTCATTTAAAGACCATCAAATACATTAATATTTATTAATATATTTCACTCTTCAAGAGGCCAAGGCAAAAATAGGAAAGTTAAGAACAGCTCTATCCATTTCATTTGTGTAAACCATATAGTAGTTAAAAAAAATCCACCACTTCCTGTAGCCTCTGACTTTTACTATAGATTTTTTTGCTACCTGGTGGAAATATTATAATTTATATAATATAATAAAAATATTATAATTTTTTAAAAAGTGATGAAAGGAGAAAATATATGACTTTTTAATTTGTAAAAAAAATGAATAAATATAACTCTTGCCAGCATCTTACAAATTTTTATTAATATGCAGGGATCCCTCAGGAAGAAAGACTGTGGCACTAAGTTATTCCTTTCTTTGGTGGGATTATATTTAGTCATTATATTTTTATCTTAACAGATAAAATTTATAGCAGCTGGCCAGCCAGTAAGATTCCTGTGGCCAGGCCATTCCACCACCACCACCACCACCACCACCTATTGTACACTGTAACCTGCAAGATCCACTACACCACCCAAACCCACTGAACCCATCATCATGCCCCTGGACCCATCATCATCCCCCTGGACAACCACCCCCTCAACATCAGCCACTCCTAGAGGCACAAGCACCTACTGCACCTATTGGGAAGAAGAGGTGAGTGACTGGTCTCCAAGCCGAACTGCCCCAATCTCTAGGCCCTAAGCCCCAGAACACATGCTCCCTGAATACCATCTCAGCCAAGACAGCTGGACCCTTCCCCCCAATTCTGCTGGAATTTCTACACTCTGCTGCATGCCCTAGCAGCTGGCCAGCAGGTGAGAGACCTGAGGGCAGGCCACTCCACCACTGCCACCATCCATTGAACTCTGTAACCTGCAAGGTCCACCTTAAGTCTTTGAAGAAAGAAATTGAAGAACATATCAGAAAATGGAAAGATCTCCCATGCTCTTGGATAGGTAGAATTAATATAGTAACAAAAACAATCTATAGGTTCATTTTAATCTCCATCAAAATCCCAACACAGTTCTTCACAGACCTTGACAGAACAATACTCAACTTCATAAGGAAAACAAAACAAAACAAAAAACCCAAAATAACAACAACAAAGAACAGGATAGCTAAAACAATCCTGTACAATAAAGGAACTTCTGGAGGTATCACTAACCCTGACTTCATGTTCTACTATAGAGCTATAGTAATAAAAACAGTTTAGTATTGGCATAAACACAGAAATGTAAATCAATTAAATCGAATCAAAGATACTGACATAAGTCCACACACATACAACTACCTGATTTTTGACAAAGAAACCAAAAATAGACAATAGAAAAAAAGAAAGCATCTTCAACAAATGGTGCTGGCATAATTGGATGGTACCATATAGAAGAATGTGAATAGATCCATATCTATCACCCTACACAAAACTTAAGTCCAAGGTTATCAAAGACCTCAACATAAATCCAGTTACACTGAACCTGAAAGAAGAGGATGTAGGAAGTAGCACTGAATGCATTGTCACAAATGACTACTTCCTGAATATAACAGAATTAGCACAGACACTGAGATAGACAATTAATAAATGGGACCTCCTGACACTGAAAAGCTTCTATAAGACAAGGGATACTGTTAATAAGTCAAAGCAGCAGCCTACAGAATTAAAAAAGATCTCCACCAAACCCACATCTGACAGAGGAATGAACTCCAAAATATATAAAGAGATCAAGAAGGTAGATATCAAAATACCAAATAATCTAATTAAAAATTAGGGTACAGACCTACACAGAGAATTCTCAAATGAAGGATCTCAAATGACCAAGATACATTAAAAGAATTGTTCACCAGG
>CABHPQ010133681.1:0-21832 GCA_902168405.1 Peromyscus aztecus
GAACTATCAGTATGTGAGAGTCATATATGTGATTTAAGCTGTAGTTGTGTTTCTTGTACAGAAATGAGTGTCCTTATGTTTAGCATATAGATATTAAGAATTGAAATGTCATTTTGATAATTTTTTTCTTTGATGAGTAGAAATTGTCCTTCCCAGTCTCTTTTGATAAATTTTGGTCTGAAGTCTATTTTGTTAGATAGTAAAATGTCTACACCAGTGTGCCTCTTAGACCCATTTGCTTGGAATATCATTTTTAATCTTTTACCATGCAGCGAAGACTATCCTTGATGTTGAGGTGTGTTTCTTGGGTGTAATGGAAGGATGGATCCTGTTTACACATGTGTTCTCTTAGTTTGTGTCATTTTATTGAGGAATTGAGACTATTAATTTTGAGAGATCTCAATGACCAATGATTGTTGATTCCTATGATTTTGTTGTAATTGTTATTGTTATTTGTAGTGTGTTTTTGAGTGTGTGTGTGTGTGTGTTTGAGTGTGTGTGAATATGTGTATGTGATTCCCTTCTTTTTGGTTTTGCTGGTGTGAGATTATTAATTTTGTGTGTTTTCATGGGCATAGTTAACCTCCTAAGTTTGGAGTTTTCCTTCTAGTACCTTTTGTAGGCTTGGATTTGGAGCTAGATGCTTAAATTTTACTTTATCATGGAGTATTTCATTTTCTCCATCTTTGGTGATTGAAAGTTTTGCTGGGTATCATAGTCTCAGCTGACATTTGTGGTCTCTCAGAGTATGCAACAACCTGGCTTTTAGAGACTCCATTGAGAAATTAGGTGTAATTCTAATAGGTCTGTCTTTATATGTTACTTGGTCTTTTTTTTGGTAACTTTTAATATTCCTTCTTTGTTCTGTATTTTAGTGTTTTGATTATTATATGGCAAGGAATTTTCTTTTCTGGTACAGCCTTTTTGGTGTTTTTTATGCTTCTTACATCTTTATAGGCACCTTCTTCTTTAGATAGGAATTTTTTTCTATAATTAAAAAAAAATATTATCTGGGTCTTTGAACTGGTATTCATCCCCTTCCTCTATTCCTATTATTCTCAGGTTTGGTTTTTTTTCATAGTATCTCATATTTTCTGGATGTGTTATGTCAGGATTTTTTAACGTTTTCCTAGACTGATGTATCCATTTCTTGTATCTTCAATGACTGAGATTCTTCAAGATCTTGTCTTATGTTGGTGAAGCTTGCCTCTGTAGCCATTGCTCACATCCCTAAATTTTTTATTTCCAGAATTCCCTCAGTTTGTGCTTTCTTTATTGATTCTATTTCCATTTTCAGGCTGGGAGCAGTTTTATTCTTTTTCTTGAACTTTTTTTTTATTTTGTTTTGTTTTGTTTCTTGATAGATAGATGATAGATAGATAGATAGATAGATGATAGATAGATAGATAGATAGATAGATAGATAGATAGATAGATAGATGATAGAGCTTAGATCTGCCCCATGCAGGCTCCCTCATTGTTTCAATCTCAAATGGTAGAGAAATACTTAGAGATATGCAAATAAAAATAACTCCGAGAGTCCATCTTATACCTGTGAAAATGGCTAAGATCAGAAACACAAATGACAGCTTGCACTAGAAATTATGTGGAGTAAGGGGAACACTCCTGTACAATAATGCAAGCTTGTACAGCCACTTTGGAAATCAATATGGAGGTTTCTCAGAAAATTCCGAATCAACCTACCTCAAGACCAAGCTATACCACTCTTGGGCATATACCCAAAGGATGTTCAATCATACCACAAGGACACTTGCTCAACTATGTTTATAGCTGCTTTATGTATAATAGCCAGAACCTGGAAACAGCCTAGATGTCCCTTAACCTATGAATGGATAAAGAAAATGTGGTATATTTACACAATGGAATATTACTCAGCTGTTAAAAACAATGACATCATAAAATTTTCAGGAAAATGGATGGAACTAAACAAATCTCATCCTGAGTAAGGTAACCCAAACCCAGAAAGACAAACATGGTATGTACTTGTTGAGGAGCCTTGTTGGTCAAAGGTTTCAGTCTACCATGGTTTGACAGCTCTCTCTCTGAGATTGGCACAACATGGAGAACTATCTCCCCACTAGTGAGGGGTTCCTGCCCTTGACCTAACCTTATTTAGAGAATGTCTCTAGACCATAATGCCTGACTTGTCTCAAGGGTGACCCTTGACACAGTTTCCTGCAAATGTTCTTTCCTTGCTGCCCATATGATAATTAGGTGACCGGCTCTAGCTATTTTGATAAGGCTGTGTTTCTACTAATCCAGCTATATAATAGGAGTGTGCCACTTAGTGCAAATTAGGTGATTCCCCAGCTACTGTCCCCAATCCTATATATCCCCTATACTCTGGAATAAACCTGAGCTACCTCAATGAAGCGATCTCCTGGAAAGTTATTTCAACCATATTCACAGGCCATAAAAAGTTCTCTGTAACCACTTCAACCCATTGATCCTTGCGGACTTGTGGCCAATCAAATGTGAGGGAAAAAAAGGGACCCCACATGTACTCACTCACAAGTGGATATTAGCTGTAAAGTAAAGGATAACCATGCTACAGTCCATAGACCCAGAGAAGCTGTGTATCAAGGAAGGCCCAATGGGAGATGCATGGATCTCCCTGGGAAGGAGAAATTGAGATCTCTGGGAAGGACTGGGGGTAGCTGGGGATGAGAACATGAAGGATACGAGTCAGGGGGAGTAGACAGAGGGGAAGAATACTGAAAGAGATGACTGGAAGTGGGGGCACATTTCACTGTCAGGTAGAAACCTGGTGCAAGGGAAATTCTCAGGAATCCACAAGGATGACCCCAGCTAAGTCTCCTAGCAGTAGTGGATACAAAGCCTGAACTGGCCATCTTCTGTGGTCAGGCAAGTAGAGGGATTGAGACACCAACCAGCCACATGATCTTTGACCTATAGCCTGCCCTGCCTATAAGATGTCTGGTAGAGGGGGATTGAGGGTGACTCAGAAAATTGGGGAGTGGCTAAGCAATGACTGGTGCAGCCTTAGACCCATACTGGAAGGACCCAGAGACTGGAAAACCAGAGACCTAGGATAGAACCAAACATGATTGGAGAAAAAAAAATGATGTCAATGTAATGACACCTAATGATATCCTGTTACACTTGTAGATTGATGACTACCCAAATTGTCATCAGAGAGCCTTCATCTAGTAACTGATGGAAACAGATACAGAGATCTACAGCCAAGCACCAGACTGAGCAAGGAGAATCCTGTTAAAAGAGGAAGGAAGACTTGTAGGAAACAGAGAGGTCAAGAACATCACAAAAAAAAAAAAAAAACCACAGAATCAATTAACCTGACTCATAGGAACTCACAGAGTTGGCTTTCTTTAAGGGATGTATTCGTTTTCTCCAAATGTTTGTATTCTCCTGGCTTTCTTTAAGGGATATATTCATTCTCTCCAGTTGTCCTCTTTCAGGACCTCAATCATCTTCTTATAGGCTGTCTTAAGGTCTTTTCCTTGTGCTTCAGCTGTGCTGGAGTATCCAGAGCCTGCTGTGGTAGGACAGTTGGGCTCTAGTGGAGGAGGGGCGTGCAGACTGTTAACTGTGTTTTATTCCTGACATCAAGACCCTGGCCTTAGGGGTGACTATATGTCTAGGTTTATGAGGGGTCCCACAGGAGCCATGGTCAGGGAGGAAGGGAGGCTACAGCTAGGACAAGCCTGAGGCACTGGGTCTACTGGGGGCACAGATAGCAAAATTTCATATTTTAAAACTACAATATTAATACTAAGAAATCCTCATTTACATTTTTATTAATAGGATACAGTAAACCCAGCATTAATTTCTAATAATAGGAGGCTGATTATTTTAGCATTATAACAAATGAGTGGAGGTGAATAAGTAATATATATTCAAAAGCTATTATTAGAATATTGTCCAACATAGAGAAAAATGTTTTATTTAATTACTTTGAAAAATGTGTATGCCTTCATGCTTCCCTAAGGCATTGGTGTAATTATATATAAGTTCATAATTTCTCAAGACAGTAGAAAAAGAAAAAAACTATAATTATAAATCACATTTTAAAATCCAATCATTATTCAAATACACTCCTTTTATTTTTCTATGCATGCAATTTTCTTTTGAAGAAAGTATATGATGTACATATAAGGAACTATTTCTTCTCTGTACTTGCTCTTCTTAAACAAATATTCATAGATTAAAATTTAGATAACTACCAGGACTTAACCATATATTTATGGATTCTCTGGAATTTATTGCAAAATTTTTAGGTGTTTATATGTTAAGGAGAGTGTTCACATAATTTTTAGGACAGATAACACAATTGAATATTTCAAATTAAGTATCAATGTAAGGATGTCAACTTTAACTTACTAAACCCTAACATTTAACCTATTCTGAGTACATTGTGCCTTGTACCCGAAGGCTTTTAGACAACTTAAGCACCGCTTACTACTCCCTCAACTAATATTGTAATTGCACAATTAATATTAATCCTATGCTGCTTTTTAACTGCTTTCAAAATTACTATTATTGTGTACAATTGACATTTGCCGGGATTTACTCCCTGGGTTTCTAATGCATTTTATTCTATTATTTTGTCTTGAAAGTACTATTCCTGCAATCATTTTACTTTCTCTTGAGGGCTCCCCTTTCACATTTCCATCATAATGGCAGAGTCTATGCAGATTGGAAAATATATTTGGGGATGGAAATTTCAAAGCTCATTTTTTTTTTGTATGTCCTGGTTTCCATGGTTTCTATTCGAGAGTTAACTACCAGTCTGACTTTCTTCTTATGAACGATTTCTTTATTCTCATTTTTTTTTGAAATTTTTCTCTTGATTTTGTCTTTGCTTATAAGTGTATTTCTTTGGATTATTTTGTTAGAAAATCCTTGAGAATCCAGGATCTATAACTTGTGCCATTCCAGTCTGTAAAATTATCCCTCTGCCTATTCGAACTATCCAGAGCCTTTCTTTGCTTCCCTCTATTGGAGCTACATCTGACTTGTCTGTTGGTTTTCAACATTGCCCAATTGTTCCTAACTTCATGATCATTGCCACTGTTTGCTATATTCTGAATATTTCCACTACTCCCTCTTCTACTCCTGTATTGCTTCATTAACAATAGCAGACTTTAACAAGCTTATAAGTCTGTCTCCTCAACTTTTCACATAGATTATTTTGTGTTTATTTGTCAGCCCCTACTCGTGTAAGTCTTTTGTGCCAGTGTATCTGGTTTCTATATCTTGTAGTTACTTCAAGTAATTTCTTTAATAAAGAGTTTGAGCAACATAAACCGGAACTTAAGCATGTTGAGTTTGCTAATTCTGATATTTATGTCTTGATAGGTTATGCCCACTATCCATTTTTTTAAGTTGGTTTTCACTCATGGACTTTTATTTTCAGGTACCTATTGCCTTACCCTTTCAGGCTTGCCTGGGAAATCTTTCATTGAAATATCCCGAGTCCTTAGAAGGATTATAAATTCAGAGATAAAAGCAAGCTTATTTCTTTTTAAAGTTTTAGTTCTATTAAACCAGATGGTCTGTATGAATAAATAAGTCTTCTATCATACAGAAAAAAGTGTTTTCAAGCCATCAAATTTTAAATATAAATGAATTCCTGTCTATAGATGGATATCACATTTAAGGAGCCAGGCTTTACTTAATACTATTTTTAGTTAATACTATTTTTTTCTTTTGGAGGAATGATAGGTATTCCTGCATCCCTTATTCTCCACTTTATATAATTTCTGGTTTTGTAAGTAGAATATTCATGTTCCTCTTATCTTGCCTTATACTTTACACTTTAATTTTTTTCTAAATATTTACTTCTAACTTTCACTTTTATCTTTGGTCTATAAGTAAATTAAGCTCTTTGTAACTTCAACAAATCAGCTCCAGGATAAAAGACAAATACCTATTTAACATCTAGATCAAGTGATACATACTCTCTTATTTTTCTTTCTTTTTTTTTTGGTTTTGATAAAATCTCTGTATGTCAATTAGGTATTGCAGACCTAAAACAATTCACCTCTCTCTACTTGCAAATCCGATAGGGCTAGATAATCACATCAAGATAAAATTCTTTCTTAATATACTTAAAAAGTATATTTTTGATAAAAGGAAATGTATAGAACATCTTGTGCTCATACTCACTATAATTACCCTCTCTTATTGCTCTGACAACATTCCTGAACAACATCTCCCTCACATAAATGTTCACAGACTAACCTGATGGAGGCAATTCATCAATTGAGGCTTATCCTCTCCAATAACCTTATGATATTCAAAGCTAAGACTAACTAATTTAAGACTAACTAAATCCGTGCTAAACACTAACAGTGTCTTCTTATCAGCACTTTGACCAATTATGTGTCTCTGGATTAATTTACCAGGTTAGATGAAAGCAGTCCTAAAAGAGAAATTTATAGCTAGAAGTGCCTACATTCGTAAATTAGAGAGCTCTTAAATAAGTAACCTAGGGTGCATATTTAGACATTAGAAAGAAGACCAGACAAATGAAAACTAAACTAAAAAAGGAACAGACAGACGAAAATGATTATGACCACAGCAGAAATCAATGAAACTGTAATGAAGACATTACAAAAGGCAATGGAATGAACACTTGCCTTTTTAAAAAGATAAACAAGACTGCTAAAAAGTTCAATTAACCAAAACAAAGAGAAGACCCAATTAGTAAGATTAAAGTTGAAACATTGTAATATATCCCAACTAATTCAGAAAATTTGACCATATGAACATATTTTAAGAACTTATATTTCACCAAATCAGAAAATCTGAATGAAATTTTAGATCTGTATGATATAACAATGTTAATTGATGATGAGATAAACAGTTCAAACACAACTACATCAAGCATTGAGTTTGAAGCAGGAATAATAAAAAGTCTCCCAATCAAAATAAAAGCTCAATCTATATGGATTCATTGCATATTTCTTCCAAACCCTCAAAGAACTAAATGCAAATTCTTACCATATTTTTTTCCTGTAAAATAGAGGAAAAAGGAATATTTCCAATTTCTTTCTACAAGGCCAGCATTACAGTGGTATCAAAACCAGAGAAACATTCTCACACAAATGGAAACTATAGCCCACCCTCTCTGATCAACATATAGGCAAAAGTTCTCAATAAAGAACTTATAACTAAACTTGAGAACACATCACAGAAAATATTCACCATGATCAATTTAGCTTCATTTCAGAGGTGTAAATATAAGGCAATAAGTGTAATTTATCATATAAATGGCCTCAAGGACAGAAATCACATGGTCATTCCAACAAATGTAGAAAAGACTTTTGACAACAGCTGGTACTTCTTGATAGTAAAACCCTACAGAAATGGTTCTGGAACTTTGATTGGGATTGTACTAAGCTTTTAGATTCATTTTTGAAGGGGGACATTTTCTTTTTTCTTTTCCTTCCCCCCCTTTATTGAAACTAGATTTTTTGTCACATAGTATATCCAGACTATGGTTTTCCCTTTTTCTACTCCACCCAATTCTTTCACACATCTTACCATAGAGAAACTGTTCAACTTTGTCCATTGCAGATCTATTCATAATAGCCAGAAATTAGAAATCAGCCCAGGTGTTCCTCAACAGGAGGATAGGTTTTAAAAATGTGGTGCATTTACTCAGTGGAATATTACTCAAATGTTAAAACAAAATGAAATTTGCAGTAAATGGATGGAACTAGAAAAACTTTCCTTAGTGGGGTAACCCAAACCCAGAAAGACAAATATGATATGTATGTGCTTATATAGATATTAGCTGTTAAGTCATTGATAAGCAAGCTACAATCCCTAGAACCACAAAGGTTAGGTATAGAGTATTTACTAGTGGGAAGAAATGGATCCCTCTACGAATAGTAAATATAATATATACTTATGGATGGATGTTCAAGAGTGACCGGGATGGGAGGAAAGGGAAAGGGAAAGAAGAGGAGGACAAGGGAGGTAATATGAATAGAGACAGCTAAAATCAAGGGCTACTTGAGAGGTAATATGGAAACCTAATACAGTCAAAGTTCCTTGAGATACATCATGAAGGCAATCTAAATGAAATTATCAAATAGGAGAGACAAAGCCTCAAATGGTCATCTCTTCTCAAAGATGAAGTAACAGAATTGGGTTACATATAATTGAGGTGCTGGCCAAATGGGTCTCAGGGGAATCCCAAACAACCCAGGCTGTTGCCAAGACTATGGGTTGCTCTCAACAAACTGATGGCATGGCCCCATTGCTGAGGACAAAACATTACACAACTGACTGAACATGGAGAAGTTGAGCTGATGCCTACATAGAGCTTTCACCATTAAGTGCTAGCTTATTTGGTACAGGAAAAACTTTGCATGCTATCATAGGAAAAATGTAAACACCAACCCAGGACAGACGTTTTCACAATAACAATTTCTCTGATTAATAAGAATAGGAGGTAGTCTTTCCATATTCTAGTGTCTTCTTCAGTTTATTTATTTAGTATTTTAAAGTTTTCATTGTAAACATACTTACACTTCCTTTGTTAGGTTTATGCCAAGGTTTTGAGAGTACTATGAATGGAATTGTTTCTCTGATTTCTTTATTACATTGTTTGTCATTCATAGGAGAACTACTAGTTTTTACATGTTGGTTTTATATTCTACCACTTTGCTGAAAATATTTATCAGCTCTAAATGTTTTCTGATTGAAATTTTAGGTTCTCTTATGTACATGATCATACTTTCTGTAATGACTTCTTTTTTGTAGACCTTTAATGTGATTCTCTTGTCTTATTGTTCTAGCTAAGATCTGACCACTATTTGTGTTATGACTTTTTTATCTTTAGTGTTTTCTTTGACTGACAAATCTATTTTCTCTATTGTGTCTTCAGTGTCAGAGATTCTCTGTTCCATCTCTTGTATTCGGTGGGTTATGCTTCTTTCTGTAGTTCCTGTTCGTTTAGTCAGGGTTTCTATTCCCAGCATTCCCTCAGCTTGTGTTTTCTTTGTTGTCTCAATTTCTTTTTTCAGATCTTGGAATGTTTCTTTCATCTGTTTAATTATTTTTTCTAGGCTTTCTTTGCTTTCTTCCAATTTTTTGTTTGTTTTTTCTTCCATTTCTTTAAGGGAATTTTTTATTTCCTCTTTAAGGAAGTTTTTCATTTCCTCTTTAAGAGAATTTTTTATTTCCTCTTTAATGGAGTTTTTCATTTCCTCTTTAAGGGAACTTTTTATTTCCTCTTTAATGGAGTTTTTCATTTCCTCTTTAAGGAATTTTTTTATTTCCTCTTTAATGGAAATTTTCGTTTCCTCTTTGAAGAAATTTTTTATTTCCTCTTTAAGGGTATTTTTTATTTCTTCTTTAAGGGCCTCTATCATCTTCTTAACGTCATTTTTAAGATTGATTTCTTCTGTTTCTTCTGCCTTGGTATGTTCAGGAGTTGCAATTGTAGGGTCGGTAGGTTCTAGTGTTGTCATATAAGTCTTTATGTTGTTGCCTGTATTTTTCCGTTGGCGTCTACTCATCTCTTTCTCTGCTCAGTGCAGATGGTGTAAGACCCTAACCCTTCAGGCTTACACCTCCAAGCCTCAGAAATGAGAAACTTCAAGCACCAGGAAATGAGAAACTAAAAATATGTTTCCCTGGGCAAGCTGACCACCCCTGTTCTCAGTCGGTGAGGTGTATACTTATGATTCTGGTGCTCTGGTTTGGTGGTTGGGTGATCTTGATAAGTTCTTATGAGAGCTTCTTGAAATACAGGATCCAAAGACACCTCTTATTCCGTGGCTTGCTGTATAGCTGGGTGGCTGGCCCCTGATGTCCTCCTCCTTCTCTGGTTCCTCGATCCTTCAGATTCCGGCGAGCACCTCGGCGTCCTCCCTCGTTGCCTCTGTGGTCACAGCTGCACTGATCCCTGCTGTGCAGAGCCCAGTTCCCGCAGGGCACACCTGCCCCGTGCAGCGCTCTCCACTAGTTCCCAATTGTGAAGCAATCAGCAAGGTGATTAACATCCACTGTGCCGGTTTGGGCCCTGGATCTTATAGCTCCTCTTCTTGCATTCACCCAGCTCTGTCGTGCCCCAAAGGGTCACCCGGGGAGCCCCGGCCGCTGCTCCTTCCCTGTGCTCGCTACGACCACACAGCTCGTACAGCGCCTCTCACTCGAGCTCCCAGCAATCCACTCACCCGCAGGCCTGGGAAGACCGTGAGGGAAGGATCAATCCAAACTGTGGATTCCTGAGGAAGGCAGAGAAACTTTGATGCTCTAGCCAGCTTTTCTTAACTTAAATTAATCCATCTATCTTTTATCTCTGAGTTTTTTATCTTTCTCTTTTTCTGTATACCTTTTTTGACGTCTTTCTTTGTGGGCCTGTTCCTCTTATTTGCACATCAGTTCATCATCCAATTTTGCTCTCAATCACGGCCCACCGGCGGCAGCCGCCATCTTCCTTCCTAAAACTCCCTGACCACTATTTGGATATGAGTAAAGAAAGGGAGCACCTTAGTCTTCTTCCTGAGTTTCAAGGAAATGTACTAAGCAAACAAGCAGCATCAATACAGTTGTTATTTAACACCCCTCCTTATTTGGGCAAACCTTTGATCTCACTTGAAAACCTTCAGTTAAGACACTGTTTTTCTGACCCATAACAACTTAGATGTCTTTACTTACTTCTCTTCCTCCTCCATTCTCTTCTACCATTATTTAAAGTACTAGGAAATAAATTTTCCCATTTTAATCTTCTACATCCAGCAATTCATTTAAGATGTTAAAAATATTAATGCTAAGATAGGTTCAATGCTGGAGCTATAATTATAGACTTTTAAGTTGAAACAGCAAATATAAATGTTTCTATAAACATTAAAATTTATAATTCTGGTTAGGAAATATACTCAAGTACTTAGTAGGCATTTGTAGTAATTATTCATCTTATCCAAGCATCAACATTTAAAAACATTAAAATTTTAAAAATAGTCATGTCAGTTTTAACCTTAACACTCTTAAATTTTCAGTGAAGACTTAAATCATTTAAGTGTCAGTTATTTTGAAATCACTTAACATGATGTTGCTTTGAGTTCATCCCAAATATTATTATGTTAAAAATTAAAGCAACTCCATGGATAGCACACACATGACATTACAAATACTATACTAATTATTTCCTGATAAATTGTTGATAAAATTTTCTCCCCTGTGTCATTTTTTTGGACTTTGATGGGTTTTATGTGTTGTATTATTTCTCATATATATATATATATATATATATATATATATATATAAAGACATAATTATTTAAAACATAACATGATATATATGTCATGATATGTTCTAAATATTAAATTGCTGTGGGATAATGCTTTTGCACACAGGTTTAACAAAACTCTTATTGGCCAGTAGCCAAGCAGGAAGTATAGGCAGGACAAGTAGACAAGGAGAATTCTGGGAACAGAAAGGCTGAGTCAGGAGACGCCAGCCTGCTGTCCAGGGAGCAGCATGTAATGGCACACAGGTAAAGCCATGGAAAACTTGGCAACATATAGATTAACAGAAATGGCTGATTTTAAGTGTAAAAGCTAGTCAGTATTCAGCCTGAGCTAATGGCTGAGCAGTTTTAATTAATATAAGACCCTGTGTGTTCACTTAGGTCTGAGCAGCTGAGGACCAGGTGGGACATAGGAAAACTTCTACTACATTAAATTTTTCCTAATTCATCCTGAAAGGCTTTGTTGCTATTTTGTGAATCATTCCCTTAACATACATAGGTAGTGTGTGCTTAAGTTATAGAATCATCATCTAAAAATCTTTAAAAAGAAGCAATAATGGGCCGGGTAGTAGTGGCACATACCTTTAATCCCAGCACTCTGGAGGCAGAGTCAGGCAGATCTCTATGAGTTCGAGGCCAGACTGGTCTACAGAGTGAGATTCAGGACAGACACCAAAACTACACAGAGAAACCCTGTCTCAAAAACAGACAAACAAACAAAATCAGTAAATGAAGAAAATGAAGGTCAAGTCTTCATTCTCAAACTAGGCAAATAAGGATAAGAAATTTTCCTAGTCAAAGATGAAAATATAAAGACCTTAGGTTGCTGTTTAAAGAGGGCAAAAATTAATGTGAGCAATGATGTAAACACATCAGAACATATATGCTACCACTGAAATTTGAATATGAAACATCCCCATAGGCTTTTCTGCTCTAACATCCTGTCCCCAACTGTTGGCAATTTTTGGGAAAGTTATAGAACCGTTAGGGGGTGGAGCCATTCTGGAGTGCACGTTGACATTTTATAGTATGGTTTCACTTCCTGTTACCCCTGTTCTCTCATGTCTATCCTCTTACTCTCTCATCTCTCCCCTCTTATCTTTCCCTCCTTCCTTCTCTCCCTCCCTCCCGTCCCACCTTCCTTTCGTGTAGATGGAGTGTGATCAGCCTGATTCTTGAATGCCTGGCAGGCCTCCATTCTTGCTATCATGCCTTACCTGTTGTGATGGACTGTATCTCCTCTGGAACTCTCATCCAGAACAAACCTTATCTTCCTTGTTTCTTTTTCGTTAGAGATTTTTATCACAACAACGGAAAAGTAGCTAATGTAGCAACTATGAAGTTGGGTCAACTGGAATGATTAGAAAATGGAGATGAGAAGGCAACAATTGGACACTCCTTAGC
Organism: Peromyscus aztecus; assembly: GCA_902168405.1. Taxonomy (NCBI): domain Eukaryota; kingdom Metazoa; phylum Chordata; class Mammalia; order Rodentia; family Cricetidae; genus Peromyscus; species Peromyscus aztecus. Next base: position 12,676 of record CABHPQ010133681.1, read on the forward strand.
ACTTCATGTCTCTGGGTATTTGTGCACATAATTTCCCTACAGTGTGGAGTTATTCTATGATACAAATAGATGTTCATCTTTGAAATTCTAACCTTTCAAGAAATATACTATTTTATGAAACATTCTTCAGTTTTAATTATTTTTTCCATTTTCAATTTGTAAATAAGAAGCCCTGAATATAACAGAGAATTTCTGTGACTTTAAGAATGTACAATATAGTTCATACTTCACTATTACATATATATTATTATATTATGAATTTGATATTCTGCTTCCAGGTTCCAAGGTTATTGACATATTTCAAATTTCTTTGTGTACATAGTGTCAAGAGACTTCAAGACACTTGGTTAATTACTTGTACCCTAATGTGCTCCATCACAGAAGTCAGCCAATTCTTCACATTTACAACAAGTATACCATCAACCGCAGAGTCCCTTTCAAATGAAGATAGTATGGCAGATTAAATGTTTCATGATTATAAGGCATAAATATATATTAGAATACTGATAGTACACTCCATTACCAAGAACATTATTGAAACTTACCCCGTCAAAGGTGACACATAATTACTACACCTTCTAGTCTAGCTCGCCATAGATCTTGAAGAAATATTCCCTTTCCATTTTCAAATAATAAATCCTAAATCACTCACTGTTTGCAAAATCATATATATTCTCTACCACCAATCTTCAATTAAATTTGCTCTATGATTTGAATTACTGTATTTGTTATTTCTACCTTAAATTTTTATTGATTTATTTCAAGGGTTCATAGTTGATTTGGGCTTAAATTTATTTTCTTTGCATTTGTATTTATTTTAAAATTATTTTAGTTTCATTTAGATTGAGCTGACTTTTCCATTGTACTAGAATTCATGAAACTGTATATATACATTGTAAAATCCTGTGTAGAAAAAGAGAGAGGACTATTATATTTGACAAACTACCTTTACAATGCTGTAGGAGTCTGCCTCTTTCCCAGTAGCATAGGAAAACACCCTAAACTCTAATAAAAAAACACACACACACACATTTTTCTCTAGCATTTTGGATCTTTTATACTTTCACCTGTACTCATTACTATTTTCAAAGTTTTATTACTAGTTTATACATATTTCAGTATATTTATGCTTTTGTTAAAACACTTTTATTTCTTTGAGAAACTCTTACATGAGCATTGCATCATACCACTCTTCCAACTCCTTCCATGTTTTCCCCTTCAAAATTCGTGATATTTTCAGCTATCACCATTACATGTATATACCTGTCTATATGCTTGTGTGTGCATGCGTGCATGTATATGCATGTGCACAAATGTAGGCCTAATGTATTGAATCCACTAAAGTGTCACTCCTATGTATATCTCTCCGGAGCAGACCACTTGGGATTGGACAACTCATGAGGGAACTTAAGTAGATAAGAATGATCCTGGGTTTGCCTTTTCTTTGTGTTTTAACAGACAGCTATGACAAAGAAGAAGGGCTGTTCTTGCACCCCAAATCACAAGTGATCCGTTTGCATGGGTTTTAGTCTACTGTGCTTTGTAGACACTGGCTTAGATTCTTTGGTTTTATCAAATATTTATTGTGATAAGGTGTGATGGCCAAAATAGTCCTTTAAACAGCGTGTTTATTTCATTAACATAAAGTAATTTTTATAAACAAATTGAAAACAAATACTGAAAGCCTGAGATACTAAATACTAAATAAATTAGCATTTGTATAACAATAATATCTCTTCCAATTCAACTTCTCATGGTGATTATTTTATGTATCCTCATATTGCTTTTGTTAATTTATATTGTTAAATCAAAAACAAGTCAATGACAAAGCTCAGTAAAAGCAACATCCCTCTAAAACCTAATTATTGTGGCACATCTGCATTAGTTCTGATTGGAAGTTCATTGTTAGGTGCAGTGTGAGGGGGCTGGAGGGATGTCTTCAGCAGTTGGGGAGTCATTGCTTTTGCAGAGGTCCTCCATTAGATTTCCAGCACCCATACAGCAGTTCACATTCATCTGTAAACCTTACTTCCAGTGATTTCATGATGCCTAATTCTCATCTCTGAATGCGTGGGCTATGCTCAGAGATTCTGGCAAACATTCATATGGATAAAATAAAAATAAAGACATGCAATACTGCCTCTGTGCTTATGAAAATAACCATGCAGTAAACCAAGTAATTTTTTTTACCATATGTGCCTCTTATTAGCTTTAGGTATATGTTGAGAACTCAGAAGATCTGGGGAGAATGAGGTTTCGAAGTCACAGGCTCCACAGTATTCAAAAAAGGCATGGCACAGAAATTGAAAAACTCATCAAATAGCCACAGTCAAAGTTACACTACAAGACACCAGAAAATGAGACACCTCCAGGCACTCTTTGATTTTGGATTGCCAGCCAAAGTAAAGCACCGAAGGCAATGGAGAGCAAGAAAAACCTATCTGTCAGTGACTGGAAGAATCCCATAACATTTTCCTATTTGAAAATGGTTAAGAAGCTGAGAAAGGAATATTTGATAGAAATATCTTTGCTAAGATTAGTCCCAAGATAATGTATTTCAAATATCAAAGAATTGGCAATCCACATTAGCCTAGCTAATAGTAGCAAGACAAAGTTACTGGATGTTTATTGCGTTAAGAGATGCTGTATTGAATGCTTTAACTGAATGCAGTATTTCTCATATAAACACCATCAGAAAGACACTATTATTTTTTGCACCTCATGAATGATAAAACAGAGGTGAAATGAAATGACATTGACTTTGTGGCTAGTTGAGCATAAAGATGTGGCTCAAACCAATTTCCTGATGCTGAAGATTGCTTTCAAATTATTCTTACAAACTGCATCAAAATACAAAAATTCAAATTCTTGAGTTCCCTATGTAAAGGAGATGTTACTCTTTGCTCCAAGAATTTACTGACCTGATCACTATGGCAATTAAAATAAGAATTGGAAGGAGATTTTAGACAAAACAACCAATGGATATCCCATATCCTTGTTGAAGGATATTACTGAATTTTGGTATTCTCTATAAAATACAGTGTCTCCTGCAAGCATGTTTTTCATTATTCCTTTTAATTTCTAGCCACAAGAATAGGAAATCCTATTAACATACTTACTCCTCAAAGAGACTCTAGGAAGCAATGAATTTATTAAATAAATCTCTTGCATTTCCTAAGTATTACACACCATTGATGATGCAATGAATCAATTGCCCACCATATGCTTCATCAATTCTTATAAAAGGTGGTATCCTTAACAATACAGTGAATGATTTCTCTACAGTTCCTCCAGAATACAAATATATGTATACAGGGTTGAATAATTATATCCTGTCAGATGAGTTGAAGCTGAAAATTGCTGTGCCTTAGGTTTACAGTTTTAAAGAAACACACAATAAATATATCAGTAAAATGATTAGTTTTCTTTTCTTAAATTTTCATGCTTTATCTTGGTATCTTACTAGTGATAGCATGTAGATGAATTTACTTGTTGGCTGCAGTGGATTTCACATATATGTTTTTTACCCGAGTCACTTTTATTATAACATTTTGTTTTTTATTAAATGTGTATCATAATTTAGTCTGACTCCCTCTGTAAAGCTATCTTATATTTATCAAGGATTTATAATTGGAAAGATAAATATTTAGGTCATTCCTAGGCACGTTCACAGTAGCTTTATCTTGCCACCAAGTGGTAGTTTTTACATTGCATTGCAGAATTTTGTTGTGTTTTCACAAGTATTTTTTTTATGTCATGCTTAGCTTGCTAGAAGGAAGAAAAACAAAACTTCTTAACCAGTATGGAAGTAAAAATAACAGAAATGGAAGTGTGATTTTTAGAAATATTTATATTTAAGAGAATTTTTATTTTAACTGTAAATGAACTTAACATTTTGCTTCCTAATTTGGTGGATTGCTCCAAGACTGTCTCAGGCTCCTGAGTGCTGGGGTATTCCACAAGAGCCAGTGGTTTCATTAAACTTAAAATGTCTCAAATCAACCTAAAGTGATTAAATATAAGTACTCAAAGAACAGACTTAAAGACTTTGGATTTGAATATATTGAAATTATGTCATTTTGTGAATTTTTAATCTATTAGGGGTTGGATACTGTCACCTACCTACATGGGCATGTTAAATTCCTAACTCTTGATGTCTTATCTCCAGGCCATGGAGCAGATTTAATCAGGCAACTTGTTATATTGAAAATATAACCATCTGCCATAATATATCAGAGGGCAATAATTGTACAGAAAAAAAAGGAAAAGAAGAAATGGAATGGATAGGTATAAGATATTATGGTAGATTATTGTATATGCTAGTAAACAAATTTAGTGAAATAACAGCCTTAGATAACTTGCACTGTAATTTGCACTGTTATGGATCCTTATATGTTGATACAAATGTAAACTATTTTTATATTCCTGTTCAAGATAATTTGTATATTGATACAAATACAGAACTAAATTTGTTATAATGTACATATATTTCTACTTTTATTTGAAATATTTGTATATTGATGCAAATGTAAATTTATATCTGTCATACTTTATGTATGTTCTACTTCTGTTTAGGATATTCTGTATATTGATATATATTTAAGATTATTGTCATATTGCATATTGCACTATACATTCCTACCTCTGTTATAAATATCTTGTGTATTGTCACAATTTTGAAGCCATCGTCCTTTACCGTACTTTTGCTCATAGACTGTTTACCTTGTTTACATGAAGCCCTAGTCCTTAGGTTATTTCAGTAGATAAGACATAGATTTATAGTCACCTATGCTTGTCATCTCTATAGTTACGTTAGTTAGGTTATCCAGATTTACAGATACATAGGTCAGATGGACAGGTAATCTTCAAACACTTCATAGACCTAGAGAATATGGCATTTAAATAACTTAGAATACTGTTGACGTGAGAGACAATTGCTCCTGGCAGCACCAATTTGATCCCGAGAGAATGTTGGGCTTCTAAGACATTTCCATTTGGAAGTTTGTCTTCTTGGCACAAAATGGCCTACTTGGCAAAGAACTGCCCTTGCCTCAACTGCTGACAGTACGAATGCAATGCTGTCCTTTCTGGACAAGCGGGACACAAGGAAAGCAACCACTGTACTCTGCCAAGACAGGGTAAGATGGTCTTTCAGAATTCCTGCTTCTGAAAATGGTCCGTCAGATACTCTAGGCCTGTAGCCAATTTGAATGCACCAGCAATGCTGAGAAACATTAGGTGACTGTCCAGGCTGCCAGCTGTCCAGCTGTCTCGGTCTACTCTTACAAGATTCCCGAAAGTTGCTTACATCCATCTACCATTTCTCAGGTACCATTATAGACCTTCTCAGGTCTTTGATGGGATTGAAGACTAGCAGTTATAGTTACAACTTAGTGTATATATATATATATATACTAAGTATATATATACTTGTATATATATAGAATATCTTAGATAGAACATATTAAGTATTAGATTCAGGTTCTTTAGGATAGGACACCCTTTGGAATGATCTTTGTAACATACCATTTACCTATGCTCTAGACTTCTCTGGATTTTAGTATGTGTTTCTTGCTTGATATTGTTCTCATTGATTATAGTTCCATCTTATCTAGGTCATTCATTATCCCTCATTACTCCTGGACAATATTTGATAACCATTCCTTTGTATATAGTCTTGTATTAAGTTAGAACCTTCTTATTTAGACAAAAAGGGGGAGATGTAGTGGGTAGCCATTCCAGCTTTGGTCTGGAAGTTCCACCCCTATTGAGGCTTTGGTAACTATCACACCTACAAGGTGGAGCCAAGGGAGGGCCCCGAAGACAGGAGAGTGGCGCTCTCTTGCTGCTGGGAGCCAGACACGAGAGGTGGCCAGAGGAGAGTTCTCCAGAGAACATCGCTGGACTACGCTGCGTCTTTCACAGAACCCTCTATCTACCTATCCCTTCATTTGTAAGTTACATCTTTAAATAAATCTCCTTTTAACTATATGGAGTGCCCTTAATATTTCCACCAATATAAAGACCCACAGAGAGAAGATTCAGAGAAAGAATGGCCATGTGAAGGTGGAAGCGGAGGCTGGAGATCCAAGCCAAGAATTATCTGAGCCTTTCAGAAGATGCTGGAAGGGGCTGTGGATTTTTTTTTACAACTTTTGGAGGGCCCCATGCATCTAGTTTTCAACTATCCCCAGACCATTGATTCATTACATTTCTTTTGTTTTAAAAATAATTCCTTGTGGCAATTGGTTGCAAGAGTTTCCACCAAAATATTGTGATTTTCCTTTCAAGATTAAAGGTTTTTCTTAGGTAACTAGAGATTGGTGCTGAAAAGGAAGAGACCTGGAACACCTAGATAGAATTAAGCTCTCCAAAAGGAAACACCTTTTCAGTAAGTACTAGTTCATACACTGTTATCTAGGACTTACAAAAAAAAAAGATGCTAATGCCAGAGTGGAGGTAAGAATAAACAGAGAGCAAAATGAAAACAGCTGGGATGACCACCTGCTTGCACTAATTGGCTCTAGATAAAGGAAAAACAACTCTTTTCATCTTTGATTGCTTGAGATTGTTTTGCAACCTGAAGACAGACTCCACCCTTAAGAGTTAGATTTCTGTGTTCCCACAGAGACTGGCACAGGGGCGCTAGCTGCCCTGATTACATTTGAAGATAAAACTCTCAGATCCTTGAGAAAGACAATCTAGGGACTATCCCTTAGCATTGTCTTAAAAATATCTTCAAGCCTGAGGAAGAATTTACAGTTAAAAGTTTATTAAAACGTTGATAAAGAATGAAGGCGATGGGCTCTAAGAGTCAGATGATCAAGGTTTCATAAAGGTTGAGTAAGAATTATGCTAAACTCCAGAAGTGCCAAGAACTTATATATCTTAAAATGAATATCCTGCAAGACGAACACTAGATACTGTGTAACAGGAGACGCTTTGATGCTCTGGCCTGGAATGTCGTGACTGCCTCTGTCTGGGGATCTTCTTGTCCCACCATTCTTCTCATCACTGTAATCATTTCAGGTTTTAACCTCAATTCTGTCATTTTACTACTTAACATTTTTTGCTAATTTCCAGCATTGATATATTTCGCTAACTAGACGAATTGGCACATTACTCCTACTTCTTGCAAGAGAAGTACACTGAGTATGTAAAAACAAGGCTTGGCTACTCCTAGCCCATTGATGTTCAGCAAGTCATAACTTCTATCAAATAACGACTGCTTTATTAGCTGAAGAGACCACTTTTCTCTAGTCTTCCAGTGTAATCTCACAAACATAAGTGTTCCCCAAATATGCTTATTTGGTCTTCTGCTTTGTAGATAAATATATTTCCTGACAATTTCTAAGAACCTAGGGATCGTATTATTAGAGACTTTATTTCTTATCTCCTGGAAGGTTTATGGAGAAGACACAAGGATTCACAAGTCTGTTCCTTTGAGTATATTTACTTGCTTTCTGACTACATGGTGTTAACCCGGAAATTTGCTAGAAAAAAACAGTTCCACCATTCGATCAAATTTAAGCAATTTTTTATTAAAAACATTAAATACTGACCAAGATGAAATATGGCTAAGACCAACACCTGGAACCTTTCCAGCTAAGTGGCCCCCAGACACATGTTAGCAGTGTTTATATAGGCAAAACCCACAGACCACCTTATTTTCCCATGAGGCTTTGTTGCTTTTTTCCAAGAACTCCAATTCCCAGAAACTCAAGAAATTATCTGGTCCCAGGGCGCGTGTGACCTTAAAAACTAAAATTCCCAGCTTCCCAGACTCCCAGAAACTTACCTGGTCCTTGGATAGGTGAGAATTATAAGTTAACTTTGGGTCTAACAATGGGTCTAACTCAAAATACTATGAGTTTATTTTGACTATTGCCTATTGGGTGTATGAGAAAATTTGATAACTGAATGGAAGAAAGAATAAAGCTCATGAACTTCACTTGCTAATTCACTAACTGGAAGGATTTCAGGTTCTCTGGGGTAAAATTATTTTAAAAGTATTAAATTGATTTGTGTAGCATTTCTTTAGAAAGTTTAAAATGTTTATTATACCACAAGAATTTGGGCCTAAGGAGACTATGGAAACACACCAATATCATTTTTTTTTTTTTTTGGTTTTTTTTCGAGACAGGGTTTCTCTGTGTAGCTTTGCGCCTTTCCTGGAACTCGCTTGGGAGACCAGGCTGGCCTCGAACTCACAGAGATCCGCCTGCCTCTGCCTCCCAAGTGCTGGGATTAAAGGCATGCGCCACCACTGCCCGGCTACCAATATCATTTTTAAAGATAATTTTACAGTGATATAAGTGAAAAGCAAAGAATAAAAATTGTACATTGTTGTTTTATAGTATTGCTGCATCAACCATGTACAAATGCAAAAAAACTAAATTTAATATTTATAAAACAATGTCTTCTAATTTCTATACAATGAAATTTCAACACTGTAAAATGGATAAGCTGAATACTTTTTTTCAAATATAATGGCAAAGCTAAATTTTTCTAAAATTTTACATAGCTCTGTGTGTAAGTGTGTGTGTGTGTGTGTGTGTTTGTGTGTGTGTGTGTGTTTGTGTGTGTGTGTGTGTGTGTACATACATATACATTATTGGTATATATGCATGTTTACACATACATTGTATATATATAATTTTATATGTGTACATGTATAAATACATATATATATATAATGTTGAGATGACACTGCACAGAAATTGACAGCCATATTGGGTTAGAAATGATAAATTTACTTTTTTCACATTTATACATGGAAAATAACATTGTATTAAATATTTAGAGTCTGTCTATATTGGTATGTTTATATATTTTAGTAAAGTAGTCTCTAAATAATGAAAAAGGTATAATTATCAGTAACTTAATTTTGAATTTGCTGGAATTTCAAATTAAGGATATAAGAGGATCATTTATGTTGGTTGTCTTTTTTTTCAGAACCTTCCGTTGGTAGTTCTTTTTTGTTAATTTAACAGAAACCTGGACAGAGCTAGGAAGAGGGAATCTTAACTGAGGAAGTATCTCCATATATGACTTGAAGGAAATGTTTTGATTAATGATTGATATGGGAGGGCTCCCCAGCCCACTGGCATTGGTGCCAACTGTGAGTGGTGTACTGGATTGTATAAGAGAGCAGGCT
>CABHPQ010133682.1:0-23604 GCA_902168405.1 Peromyscus aztecus
AAAATAAGAGTCAGATTGTGTTATGACGTTTGCTATAAAGATATGACATCTCTGGTGGTTTTATAAATAACGAATATGGCAACACAAAAACCATCATGTTTGCTTGTATCTTACAACCTTCAAAGTGCTGCATCCAAGTTCTCCTGTAGGCTTCACCACTTCTTTATTACAAAAAACACATAGGGCTATTTTATTCTGATTCAAAATTTAGAGTTGCTAGACAGGACTTGCACAGACTATTTTCTTGGCTACTCTTTCTAGAATTTGCATCTAGGTGTATTCAAATCCCAGAAAGAATGTAAGCATTGAGGGATGCACAGCCATTCATGAGATCTTTCCGTTTCACTAGAGAACCTACGTCAATAGTCTGTATGCAACAGGGCATGACGACCATGGATGCTCAGTCAATATTTGCTTGCTATTTTTACACTGTCATTGATATGAGTATCTATACAATGCCATCTGTTAAACAGCATTAGAAATAACTCTTGGTTTTGAAGTGACATGCATTTCATAGCATTATTAGAAAAATAACAATTGTTCCTGAATATTTTTTCAAAGCATATGACCATAAATAGTTGCTCTGAGTTTTAAAAATGCAACTTCTATTTCTCTGCATTCTAATTTATTTCAATTTGTAAGTATCTTTGTTATCTAAATCCATTTCGTTCATTCCATATTCGGTTCAATCCAATCCATTCATATTACGGTCACATAAATATTCTGGAATAATTTATCAGTATCAACTGCTACACTTCAGCATGTCTAACAAATTGTGACCTATGGATTTAATTAACTAATAAGATCTCCTGGGTGAGAGAAAGTAGATCTGGAATTTGCTTCTGTGGTTAAAACAGTCTACTAATTGTTTCCCCACATCACATTCTGAGAAGAGAGAGAAGATTCAGAGAGGCTATAAATGGAAAACAACATACTTCAGAATTTAGATTTGACACAGTATACAGACTGAGAATCTGCTACAGTCAAGGTTCAAGAGTTTGGAGTATGCCCTGTGCCTCCCAGAAACTTAACAGTCCAGACAAGTAGAATCCAACATAGACAAAGTTCCTAAAATCATCTTTCTCAAGTTTGACATAACTGAAGATTGGTCTAGGGGTGAAGAAACAGCTTGCCAATAACACCATGCCACCACGATAAGGACATGTGCCTTTGCTGTTCCATCCAGCTATCTGCAGGTCTATAGTTGGGGTGGACCTTCAACTGGGTTAACAGAATCGCTGCCTGTTACTAAGGGTCTCCTAGGAGTCTCAAGCTATATAAATATTTGAGTGGGATATTTCTCTGCTTTCTCTTCAAAAGCAACATTAAACCTCCAGCTGCTGGGAAAGGTTGTTTTTCCCTATTATTGGGATCAGTGAGTCAAGGCATATGTCTTTAATGGAGGTTTTGGCAAGCATGACATTGGAGTTATTATTAGAATTGACAGAAGTAAACTGCATAGTTTATTTTCTGTACTGCAAATACAAATCAATGGTTTAAATGAAAAGCTACGGTTTATAATGTGGTAGAAACATTCAGATAAACAAAAGCACTAGTTGAAACACAGCTTTTTTTATAGTGTAAATTTTTATGTACGACTATGGAACTCAAACAAAGTAAAATAACCCTTCCCCTCTCCATAACATATAAACCTATGCATGCCAGGAACTGCCCCCAACTCTTAAGGAATCTAGTTCCTTCTGTGTCCTCTGGTTGTAAGGAAGAGAAGGTTTACTTTAGTTATATCACAGAATCCTGAGGATGCCAAGTTGTGTGCCATTTATACACAAATGCACTGGAACCTAAGGAAACGTCAAACACCTAGAGAAGGATCCTCAGTAAAGCCAGGCCATAGAGTCTCCACCCTGAGGCAGAACATCGAATCTGTAAATATCCTTGGCCACATAATGGTTTATCGGTATTGCACCATCACACATGATAAAGTGCACCTACTGTGACATGTCACCCATCCCCTTTTCCCAATCTTTTCCAGCATCAAATTCTTGCATTTTTTTCAGCTTTATATATTTTCTTGTACATTTCTCCTTTAAGATTCTCACTTTCTTTTGATCTTACCCCTGATTTATGACTTTATCCAAACACCATAAATGCTCTCTCTATATATATATATCTTTGTGCATGAGGGTTTGAAGGCCAAAGGCCAACGTCAGGTGTCTTCTTCAACTGTTTTTTGCCTTCTATTTTGAGGCAGAGTCTGTCACTGAGCCGAGAGCAGAATTTACCTTTGGGTGATAAACATGTCACACCCAGCCCATTCTGTGGTGCTGAGGATCCAAGGTAAGAAGCTCATTCTTGATTGACAGTGGCTTTGTCATCTGAGCCGTCTTCTAGCCCCTTTCTCTGAGTCTTTTTTATATGTCTGCCTCTTCTCTCCATGTTTTCTAGTTGAGTAACACAAAATATTCTGATTGGCCTATATCTTTTTAAAATAAGTGTGTATCATCATAGGATGTTAGCTAACCTCTGGTTTTGAGTAGAGATGACATCAGAGTCCTCGTTCACCTGCCCTATAAATTTTAACAAACAACCTGCACTTATGAGGAACGGAGAATGTGGTGCCAACACTCATGAGGATGTTATACAGTATTCACTTGTGCAATGAGAAGGTGCCCGGTTATTCTAGCATGAACCATTTAAGCTATTAAATTTCATTTTCAGAGTTTTAGGCAGATTTGGATCAACTCAGTGTGCAATTTCAGAGTACATACATGTTGCCTAATCAAAATATAAATCAACAAACTGAGATATATATCTCTAACAAGAACACTTTGTTTTTTAAAAAAAACATTATAAGCATTAAAATAAAAATAAATGAATTTCTAGTTCTTGGCTGTTCTTTATTGTGGCCTTCCTTTGAATAACATAGTATCTTGTTATAGTTGATCATCTCAAAGGCATTATTATTCAACCTATAACATTGATTGCATATACATTCCTTGTATCTTTCACATGTTATGTATTTATGAAGCTAATTGCCCTGCTAAAAAAATATGTTTAGAGCTATGCATGCTTAACAAATATAAATTTAAAATATATGCCTATATTTAAAAACTACTGAAAATATGGTTATACATACTCTCTTACTCACTATACTTCCCCAGATATATGAATATAATTTATGCCTGACATATTTTTCAAAAAATAATAGATAGATAAAGAAACATCATATCTATTTACCCACAATGTTTAAGCAGTGAAATGTATAAATATTAGTGTCTGATAAGCACAACTTTTGGTAGAAAAAGGACATCTGGGTTTCAAAGAATCACCAAATTGAATAGTAAAGTAAGGACAAAGTTTGAAATATAAATCTGTTGATTAAAACTAAATCGTTGATGAAATCAAAAGTAAGACAACACCATAGAGACTCTAACAGGAAAACAGCAGTATTTAATTAATCTAATATATGAGTACTCTATTTTGATTTCTGTTTCTGTGTTAAAAAATATTCTGATAAAAGACAACTCATGGAAGAACATATTTATTTTCTTTATGCTTCCAGGTCATGGTCTGTCATTGAGAGCAGTTGTGGCAGAAACACATGGGTAGGAAACATGGGGGAATGTTGCTTGCTGGCTTGCTCACAGACTCATGTTTAGCTAGCCTTCTTACATAATCCAGGACTACCTGCTTGATAAATAGTTCTTTCCATGGTGTGCTGGATCCTCCTACATCAGGTAAGACAATTCTTCATAAGCATGCCCACAGAGCAGTCTGAAAAAACATGATTTTTTCAATTGAGACTCCTCTTCAGGTGATTCTACAGGTTGTCAAGTTGACAGTTAATGATAACTAGTACAATAAGTCTAAAAATATACTTAAAGTAGTATATATTTAAACGTATAATAATATATGTCATGTTGGGTATTAATAACATCAATTTATATGTTCTTGTTAGGCAAAACTTGATATTTACTGATTAGTGCCAGATGACCAGATGTACACGGATTCTTAACTCTTTCCTAATAAGAAGATTCTTTTTATTTTGCCAGCAAACCATGATTCATTTAGCTACATATCTCCCAAGGGAGACTGGTTTTGCTTAACACTTCCTTGCTGTAGTATACTCACACAGAGTACTCTAGACTCTTCCTGGTCTACACCTAATGGTCATAGTCAGTGTTCTTTGCTGTGAAGAGACCTTGACCAAGACAACCTTTACAAAAGAAAGCATTTAAGTGGGGCTTGCTTATGGTTTCAGAGATCTAATACATCAGCATCACAGCAGGGAGTATGGCAGTACAAATGCAGACATGGTCCTAGAAAAGTAGCTGAGAGTTCTACATCTGGACCCACTGGCAGCAGGAAGAGGAATGAAGCATGAGGCCTGTCTTGGAATTGTGAAACCTCAAAACCTACCCTGAGTGATACACTTCATCCAACAAAACCACACCTATTCCAACAAGGCCACACCTTCTAATCCTTCTCAAGCAGTGCCACTTCCTGATGACTAAGCATTCAAATATAGAAGCCCATGGGGGCTGTTCTTATTCAAACCACTACAGCACCTAAGACACTTCCCTTGTTTCATGAATCCGTCAATGCCTACAGATGTTCTCCATTCTAAAGGCATCAAAACCAGCATTTTGCTTTGTGGAAACATAGGCATTATCTAGCAGTAAATGTGAAATATATGAAAACTGTACTGATTTTGTCATTCTGCTTTGCAATGTAATTTCCAGAAATCAAGTGTGATTAAAAGAAATAACTAGTTTAAACTTTTCCAACTCAAAACTGATGGGATTACTTAGGAGTTAAGGGTACTTACTGCTCTTGCAGAGGACTTGAGCTTGGTTTCCACCACCTACATGGCAGCTCACAATCATCAGTAAATCCACTTCTAGGGGATTTTCTTATCTCCATGGCATGAGGCATGAAAATGGTGCACAGACATACATATTAAATGAATGAATGAATAGATAAATAAATAAATATACAACCTTCCCAACTCCAAAACACTTAGAAGTTGAATTTAACAGTCTATTATTATTATTATTATTATTATTATTATTATTATCATCATCATTTAAAAACATAAGTCCATTAAGCCCTATAGAAATAGTGTGAAAAAAGTCTGGAAAAATAAAACATACCATAGATATGTGTAAGTAGATAGATTATCTTAAAATAGAATTGTTCAGTCACTTCTTTATTATGGTCTGACAGCTTGAAAAATCAGTCAGAGTAAATTACCTAAAGTTAGCTTCATTGCAGATCCCAACTTTTATGCTATCTTCTGCCATTTGTCCTTTAAAGCCTTCCTTTGTGGTGATATTTTATTTGTGCTCTAACAAATAAAGCCTGCCTGGGGATCAGAGGGAAAGTCAATCACTATATTAAACATAGAGGTCAGGCAGTGGTAGCACACACCTTTAATCCTAGCATTCAGGAGACAGAAATTTATCTGGATCTCTGTGAGTTCAAGGCCACACTGAGAACAGAGCCAGGCACGGTGTGGCACATACCTTAAATTCCAATATTACTTAATCATAGAGATCTGAAGGTCCATACAGACAGACAGGAAGTGATGTAGCTGGGCATAGAGAGGAAGTAAGATGGCAGGGCAGAGAAAGGTATATAGGCATGAGTATACAGGAAGTAGCTCTCTTGGGCTGAGGATTTCCTAGTGGTAAGAAGTTGTGGATAGCTTGTTGTAGCCCTCTGATCTTTCAGCTTTCACCTCAATATCTGACTCCAGGTTTTTTGGGTTTTTTTTTTATAAGACCATTTAGCAATTCGTGTTACATCCAATCCATGTTACATTGTAGTTGGAGTTTTCTCCAGTCCCACCCGGGCCCATAGCCACTCAGACCCAAGTAAACACACAAAGACTTATATTACTTATAAACTGGTTGTGGCAGGCTTCTTGCTATCTACTTCTTATATCTTAAATTAACCCATTTCTATCAATCTATAAGTTGCCACCTGGCTTGTGGCTTACCGGTACTTTCACATCATGCTTCTCATGGTGGTGGCTGGCAGCATCTCCTGACTCAGCCTTCCACTTCCCAGAATTATCATCTCTGCTTATCCTGCCTATACTATACTTCCTGCCTGGCTACTGGCCTGTTAGCATTTTATCTATCAACCAAATCAGAGCGACTCATTCATAGCACACAGAGCGATGGACATCTACAGCGTTACATTCCTTGAGGGTTAAGATGGCTGTTAAAAAAAGGCATTTTCAAGTTCTGGACCTTCACTGTATCTTTTTAAGGAAAGTTTTCCCATTTGCATAGTTCTTTCCCATTGTTGTGGCCTTCCAGGCAAAGTAAGCCACAGATGGATCTCATTGAAATAAATGCAGTCGTCCCTCATTCTAACCACACACACACACAAAGTAAACTCCAAACGGACAAATACCACCTGACTGGTTTGCATCCCAGAAGCTACTCTCTGTACTGTGAAAATGGCTTCTTTGCAAACAAGAGAGTATTGCCCAGAACATTTTCTAGCTCTGTGCATTAGTACTCTGTAATCTGGGTCTTAACATCACCATACACTGAACCCGAGTGCTTGGTAATTGGTTTCACATTGTGTGTACTTTGTCCGCACAGAATGGATGTGTTTCTTCTTAGTTCACAGCCTTTGTTCCCATTGAAGGGAACCTTCCAGCAACAGCCCTTAAATTCAGCATAGTCTGTCTGGACAAGTTTACCAGATGAGATGAATATAATTGGTAAAAAGCTGAAACAGCACTCCATCAGCAAAGCCATGGGAAATGTCTTGACTATGACAATGATGAAGCCTCCATTGCTCTCAGGTAGGCACCATCCTCCAGCAAGCATTGTCAGAGCCAAGTTTATAGGAAAAAAAGAAAAACCTCCATGCTCTGAGCTTGCTCTCATCTTGCTTCATCATCAAAGGGTAATTAGATTTCTGAGCTCATATAGTCTCTCCAAGCAGGAAAAACAAAAAACAGAAATGTCACAAAACTGTAAGTGTGACTCATCTGTAATTTTGTGTGGATAACTCATCAACCCTTGATAAGGACAAAGGCACCATTTTTCCACTGATGGAGAATAGTACATGCATATCCCCGTGCACTCAAATACCTAGTTGAGAGATGGATGCTCTAAACAATGCTGCTCTCCTTCCAGGACCAGCTGTCCTCAAGAGAAATTGTGGAAAGGGGCTGATTCACCAAAATGAGTCACTCCCATACTGGCCAAGGTTCTAGAAGTATATGCCCCAAGGGCCAGGGCCTGAATATTTTGTCCTTCTGGTGTGAGTAGCTGCTTTCCAACCACTTGTTAAGGTACTTTTCTAATTTTTTTTAAAATGAAAACTGAATGTTTCTACTTTGTTCTTTCTCAAAGAGCAATGCTTTGGCTAATGAAAAAAATTAATTTATTTTTTAGCTGTGAACCATGGATTAACAGCCAATGAGAAACAGGCTATTCCCTATTATATGTGTTAATAATGCCCTCCATGTGAAGGCCACATCTAATGCATTTTTATTTATGTATTCTACTTTCAAAATATTTTATATTAATTTAGTCATGTATTTATTCATTTATTTTGTCCATGTGCAAGCATGTGTGTGTGTGTGTGTGTGTGTGCGTGTGTGTGTGTTGCATGCCAAGGCATTCATGTGTCAGTCAGGGGACAAGGTGGATGAGTCGGTTTTTGTCTTCCACCATGTAAGTTCCAGTGTTTGAACTCAGGTGGGTACTCAGGCTTGGCATCTTCACCCTCAGAGTCATCTTGCACGCTCTTAATGCGTTTTTTAAAACCATGTGTCTCTGACAAATGTGAATTTCTCATTTGAAAGAAGATTTGGAAAGACTAAAAAGGTGAAAAACCAAGGCAGCAGGGAACAAACATTGACATAAGAGGTAGGATGTTTTAACTCTAGCCCTGCTTGTGGTCCCGGTTAGCTAACAGATCCCGAGAAATCACTTCATTGTGTACAGCCTGATTCTTCTACTATGATAACAACACACTAGTGGTTGAAATTCAAACCAGGTACATGAACCATCCACACTCTGTTGTAGATATACATGCACATAAATAAATGCAAACCCTTGCATATGGACATATTTCAGCAAGAGAAAAACAAAGTCCATTTAAAATTTTGTTTGACAGAAGCTTAAAAATGTCTAGAAAGCCCCCAACTGGATCAGGCTCTCTGGATAAGTGAGACAGTTGATTAGCTTGATCTGTTTGGGAGGCATCCAGGCAGTGGGACTGGGACCTGCCCTCAGTGCATGTGCTGACTGTTTGGAACCTGGGGCTTATGCAGGGACACTTGGCTCAGCCTGGGAGGAGGGGACTGGACCTGCCTGGACTAAATCTACCAGGTTGAACTCAATCCTCAGGGGAGTCTTTGCCATGGAGGAGATGGGAATGGGGGGTGGACTGAGGGCGGGGGGAGGGAGGGGGAGAACAAGGGAATCTGTGACTGATATGTAAAATTAAATTAAATTATAAAATAAAATAAAAATAAAAAATGTCTAGAAAGTACACAATTCTATATTTCATAAAAACCTCTCCAATCCAACACTTTAGTGCTCCATATATACTTCATATTGACTCAGAAACACGGTTCTATGTCTTTCTTGTTCATAATATTTTTTTTGTCAATGACAGACTTTAAATACAATATTCATTAAAAATAAGACATGTTTTTCTAAGTTATCATAATATGCTTATAAATTCTAATATATGAAGTATATCTACATATACACAAAATTTTCTCTGGTCAATATTAATATTTTCTACATTGTTTCCTGTGAAGTATGCAACTGGGAAATATTAGTAAGCATGGTGTGAAAAATGTCTTGAATGTTTATAAAAAACTTTCTATAAGTAATTCAGAATTATGTGCACATTCAAGGCTCTGAGAAAAACCTTCATTGGAAAATCTTCTTGATTCACTTGTGTCAGAGTTTCCCAAATGTGACAGTCTTTGTGACCAAGATTCCTGTGGAGATTGCATGCACCATGATTCTGAAGCAAGTTGCAAATCTGGACCGCAGTAGCTAGTATTCCAGACAGAATGTTTGTCATCCCATCCATTCATATGCTGATTGAAACCTCAACCCTCAACAAAATTATATTTGACATGAGAACTTTGAGAAATAAGGCTTTCATAAAACTGTGAGCATGAGGCGATGATGGAAAGATTTGAGTCCTTATAATAAGAGGAACAGCATAGAAACACTATTTTCTCTCTCTGTGTCTCTGTCTCTCTCTGTCTCTCTGTCTCTCCGTCTCTCTCTGTGTGTATTTCTTTCCTCTCTCTCTGTCTTGTCTCTCTCTCCCCATCTTCTGTCTTCCTCCCTCCCCTTCCCTCCACCCCCCTCTTTCTCTCTCTCAGCAAAAAGAAGAGATCCTCTGAGCACATATAATGTGAATGAGATGATGGACATTTGCAAGCCAGCAAGATGATCTTGACCCAGAACCCAGTCTTCTAGCATCTATTTGGATAATCTAGTTCCTAGAACTGTGAGAAATAAATGTCTGCTCCTTAAGCTACATACAAAGTTTTGTTGCCGATACCAAAGGAGACTCTAGAACATGTAAGAAAATTGTAGACTAACCAGTACATTAGTTTGGACTATTATAAAATCCACTAA
This sequence comes from Peromyscus aztecus, assembly GCA_902168405.1. NCBI lineage: Eukaryota > Metazoa > Chordata > Mammalia > Rodentia > Cricetidae > Peromyscus > Peromyscus aztecus. The sequence continues at coordinate 9,603 of CABHPQ010133682.1, forward strand.
GACAAATGGCACTGAAATTTCTTCCAATATGTATATTTGAAATGTTTGTACTTTTGACTGAAATGACCTGACAAAAAAAGACTAAGTTTCCCCTACTGAATTGCTGGACTTTAACAAAGTATACACTAGCGAGCTGATGGTTTGTGGACATGAAATCATAGACATACAGCTTAGATAAAACAAGCACTAGTAAACTCTGAGTCTAGATATCCACAATCATTTTGACACGGTCATGTTTCAGAACAGGATGTAAATTCAAGTGCTTGAAGAAGTTTTATTATGATAAAACTACAATGTATGAAATTCTCAAAGACTTAATACAGACATTGACCAACATTGTCAAAAGAGACTAATGATTCCTTTTCAGACAATTTTACCTTCCTCCCCCCCTCCCCGCTTCTCTATTGACCTCTCTTTCTCCTCCCTAATTAAAGTTCTCCTCTATTTTTCCCATTTCCCTTTTCAGATCACTTGTACCTTTCTATTCTCTCCTCCACTGCTTTTTCACTCTCCCTGCTCCCGTTTTACCTCCCTGGTTATTGCTGTTACTCCAGGATCTGTACACACATCTAAAGATCTGGAGTTAGGAACGAGGTGCTACCGATGATTGAGAACACATAGGGCCCAACTGGGACACCCATTGAAGTCATCCACATACAAGTAGCATTATACAGACATAACAGATTCTATTTATATATTTAGGGATATATAAATAAAAAATACATATCAACAATTAAAGAAAAAGAGGCCATGAATTTCAGAGCAAGCAACAAGGGGATATATGAGGTGGGTTGGAGAGAGAAAAGGAAAGGGGTAATGATGTAACTACAATTTTAAATTCTTCTTATATGATATATTTTGGTAGTGTTTTTCTCTTTCCTAAAACTCCTCCCAAATCCTCCCCACTGGCCTCCCCACACTAGCATATTGAAAGTCAAAACAAATAAACCAAAAAGACAAAAAAAATGCCAAAATAAAAAAAATCAAATAAAAAGCCTACAAGAAAAGAAAAGGATAGAGTTTGTTTTGTGCTAGCCAACTATCCCTGAGTATAGGGCCTGCCCTAGAGTGTAATTAATAAACCCAGTGACACTCCATTGGAGAAAACTAATTTTCCTTTTTTCAGTGGGTATCCACTGTAAATAGCTCCTTGGTTATGAGCAGGACCCCATGTCCACTTCACTCTCTCAGTGCTGAACAGCATTTAGCTTGAACTTGTACAAGTCTTGTAGTGATGCCACAGACTCTGTTAGTTCATAGATGCATTCATCTTGCATCTGGAAGGCACTGTTACCTTGGAGTCATCTATCACTTCTGACTCTTAACAATCTTTCTTCCTCCTCTCCCACATAGATCCCTAGACCTTGAGGAGAGAGGTTTGACAAAGACATCCCATTTATGACTGAGTGCTCCAAAGTCTCTCAGTCTTTGCATATTATCCAGTTATGAGTCTCTGACTTAATTCCCATCTACTGCCAGAAATTTCTCTGATGGGGATCTATGGATATAGCAGTGTATCATTAGGAGTCATTTTATTGCTGTTCCGTTAGCAGAATAATAACAGTAGGTTTTCCCCTAGGAAAACCCATGGCCTATCTAGTATCAGGTTCTTGGATACTTTAGCAGTTTCAGGTATGGGTTCTATTTCATGGAGTGGACCTTAAATCCAGTGAGAAAGTGGTTGGCTACTTCCATAATATTGGTGCTGCTATTGCACCGATATATCTTGCAGGCAGGCAGGTCCCTGTTGTAGGTCCCAGGGTTTGTCTCTAGGTGATATTTATCATCATCTTTCTCCTCTGTATCATACAGGGTACCTTCTAGCACCACAAATGCTGATCAGTAGGGGTGAAGCATAATTTAAAATGTTTGTGGTCACTTTTTCTATAATTGTTTTTATATGTAATATATGTTACATATTATACATATATTTATATACATTCCTAAATATATAAATATGACCTTCTTAGTATAATGTGTTTATGTTTTCAGGGATGACCATTTAGTATTGTATAACCATTCCCTGAGGAAGACTATTTCTCTAGCTCTCAGCCTTCTTTAATTTCCTATAATTCTTTGTCTAGAGTTGAGGCCCCCTGAGCTTTCCTCCTACTTCGTCATCACATTCTCTTAGTCTGGGTCATGTTTAAGTAGCCATGTCGGTGGGACTTCATGGGTAGAGTTCCTCTTGACATTTCTAGGAGACACAATCTCACAGCAAATTTCCCGTTCCTCTGGCTTATATAATCTTTCCATCCCTTCTTCCCCAGTGTTCCCTGAGTCTTAGATGTAAGAGTTGTATTGTAGATGTATCAGTTAGTACTATGCTCCACAACTCTGCATTTTGATCATTCGTGGCTTTCTGTAATATTGCAAAGAGAAGGGGTTTTCTTGATGAGGGGTGAGAATTTCATTTATCTGTGGGTATGTGGATAAATATTTTAGAATGTTGTGGTAGTTTGAATAAGAATGATTCCCATATGATCATGTGTTTGAATATTTGTTCACTAGTTGGTGGAATTATTTGGGAAGGATGAAGTGGTGTGATCTTGTTAAAAGAGGTCTGTCACTGGAATCAGGCTTTGATGTTTCAAGAGCCCACACATTCCCAGTTAATTCTTTCTACCTTGTGATTCTATCTTAAGATGTGAGCTCTCAGCTATTCTCATCCCATGCCTTGTTTCCATGTTCCCTACTATGATGGTTACAGACTCTAACCCTCTGAAACTGTAAGCCTCAAATATTTCTTCTATAATTTTCCTTAGCATGGTATTTTAGCACAGCAATAGAAAAGTAGCTAATACAGAAGTTGGTGCCAGGGAATGGGTTATTGCTGTGACAGACTTGACTATGTGGTTTTAGGAAGACTTTGGGACTTTGGACTTCAAGGTGTTTGAAGATTATAAGAAGGACTTAATGGGCTATCTTAGTAGGAGCTTGAAAGACAATGGGGATGGGAGCAATGTAGACTATGGAGGCCCAGATCAAAGAGTTTTAGGTGGAACAAAAATATAAACCAGGCTAGAGACCATTTTTATAATCTTTTGGCAAAGAAGATTTATGTCCTTGTCCTAAGAATCTTCCTGATACTAAATTAAAGACTTTTGGACTAATTTTCTTAGCAAAGGAGATTTCAAGACAGTAATAACTTCAATAATTTCAAGACACACATGACTCTGTCGTGTGCTTATTAGAAATCACTCTTATGCAGGTATATAATGAAAAAGAACAGGTGGAGCAAATAAGAAAATTTTACGCAAAGGAGGGTACAAGGCTTATCCCAAAATGACAACTGAACTTGGCAGAATTAGCCACATGGTTCTGACTTTAGAGTCATGAAGGATACATGATCAAAGGTTGCAGAATCTTCCAAGGAGAGCTGCTGACAGACAGTGGAATCAACCTGAGAGAGAAGTGTATTGCAGTCAGAAAAGCTGGATGAAGCCACTAAAGCTCTTTGATATCAGACATGGAACTATCGGATTTAAATAAAACTCCCATAGGCCAATCTGATTGAAGGCAATTCCTCAGTTGAGAGTCTCTCTTCCCAAGCATGTTTAAGCTTGCATAAAGTTTTAAAAAACTGTAACTATGACAGGAATTAGTCCCAAGAAAGTCAAATTTATTGGAGGAGGAAGACACTTTTGAGCATTTGTTGATGTTGAACTTACATGTTTATTGGCCTGAAAAAGCAACAAGGAAGTATAAAGGAAGCATTGAAAACAAAAAGAATTTTGGTAAGAACTAAAGATAGAATAGTTTTATAAATAAATAAAAAATAATTTCAACAACATAAATAGATCATTCAAAACACTGGATTTGCAATTAACAGAGGAACATAGCATATTACACAATGGAACATAATTATATAACACAGGAAAGAATAATTTGGCTCTACGGCACAAGATATGAACACATGCATAAATAGCTACTCCAGCTAGAATCCAGCTGATGTCTACTGAGATGTCTGTTTTCTGACCTCTGGGTTTCGATGGTCATAAACATTACAACATAAGGTACACTTCCACACTGTATATTAATTATGTCATACTGAACAAAAAGTAGGATGTTTTTGTCATCAGTTACAGAGGGTGTCATGAAAGCAAGGATTGCGATCTCCTACACAGTTCTAATCATCAAGCCAGCTGCAGTGAAGCAACATGAAGAATTAAGTTTCTACCAGTATAATATCTGATCCATATTCATTGTTATGAATTCATACCTCTGGGAACACTAGAAATTACAATTTATTTTTTTCTTCATTTCTCAGAGCTAGAGAGTGCATTGTGCTTCTTCTGAGCTGTGGATAAATTATGAAAACCTATTGTACGTGGTCTGACCAGAACATTGTAGAACAATGCTAAATAGAATTAATCTATTATAGGAAGAGCTGACTCATATATTAAGCCAACCAAATCTCAGAGTACTTCCTGTACTCAAGATAGCATGATGAGGGTCTATGGAGTCAAAAAGAATCTCATTTAAACTCTTTTGCATCCACTCACTAATCATTATTTTGTACTCATTGTTTGATTTCTTTGTTTCACATAAAATTTGATAGCTTTTTTACCACCTACTCTGTGTCTTTACATCAAATTATCTAGTCAGCATAAGCAGTTGAGTGACTCCACTAGAAACAGAAAAAAAAATAGCAGCTGCTAATCAACTGTCTTCTAGAGGTTAAATCACATTTTCAAATCTGACAATGTTTAGCAAGGTACATTTTGTTCTGATGTAAATTCTGAGTTGCATTGTTTAAGCACAAAAGGTGACTGTTGTTTATTTGGAACAAACTTAGAATAAAGCAATAATCATAAAAATTTCAAGGAATATGAAACTAAATATTAATGTGTCATGCCCCTATTATAATCATAGCCTTCTCCTTCTTAGTAGTTACTAATTTGGAACTGTTTCCAAGTAAAAATGACACTAATTAGAAATAATCAAGCAAATCTCTCATAAACCATGGAAAGGCCAGACTAATCTAAGAGTAAATAAAAAGAAGACAAATGGCCAAGACCACAAGGATGAACAGTAGGAGAAAGGAAATGAGCTTGCACTGCTGTCTGGACACGTTTTCTATGTGACTATTGAATGGCATCTGAGTTCGCTAAATTATTTGGGCTAAGCCTGCCACAGGTGAAGGCAGATAGTTACATGACTGAAGGAAGAATGTTCCCAGGGGAACTCTTGGTGACAGCACCCGAATGAGGGAAGAGATGCAATGAAGTCAATGAGTGTTCTACTTGTATCAGACCTGGATTGCTAGGTTCTTACTCTCATTATTTTGGATAAAGCACAATATGTCTGGGTCACTGTTTGTCACCTGTGTAGAATAATACTTAACCTTGACCTCTCTGTCTGAACATTATGATGCCTAATGAATATAAATATATATATATATACATATATATATCAACATTAAATTTTTTACATGTTAATTTCTTTGTAATACGATAGTAACAAACAGGTCATAGTTGCTAGAGCAGACTATGTTTCTAATAATGAGGCCATAGGTGAGGAGAAGGACCAAAGAGGATAGATGAAGTAGAAGTTGCATCACATAAGGTTAATGCGATACCATAGTCTGTTAGAGCTGTTAGACATAGAGTCTGTGAGATATATAGCTGTCTAGATCTGAGTTCTAGTCTGTGACTTGGCAGCCAACTAACATATTGGCCAGTTTCAGCTTCCTTGCAAATGTAATGTGAATAACAGTATCAACATCATGACTTTTTGTTTGTTTATTGTCTAAAGATCTTTATTTTAAAAGCATTTAAACTATTTCCAAGGTAATTAGTTTATACAAATGTAGGTAATAACATACACTTTAAAATTAAAGTGGGAACAGGAATTAATATTCACAAAGAAGTAAATATTTGGAAATCTGTTATTAACTTCTATTTTTCACTCCCATTGTAAGTTGACTTGAAAAAAAGAACTATTTCTTTCGTTTGGTTGGTTTATTTTTGTTTGTTTGTTTTGTTTGCAAGATGAAATTTCAAAGTACTTTTGATTTGCATTTCCCTGATGGTTAAGGATGTTGAACATTTCTTTAAATGTTTCTCATCTATTTGAGTTTCCTCTATTGAGAATACTGTTTAGCTCTGTATCTCATTTTTAAATTGGATTATTTGGGTCTTTTTGATAGCTAGTTTCTTGAATACTTTATATATCTTGGATATTAGTCTTCTATTGGATGTGGAATTGGTTAAAAAAAGGAAAGAAAGAAAGAAAGAAAAATTCCTATCAGTCTGAATGATAGTATCCTTTGCATTATAGAAGCTTTTTAGTTTTTTGTTTTGTTTTGTTTTTGTTTTTATTTTTCAAGACAGAGTTTCTCTGGTAGTTTTGGTGCCTGTCCTGGATCTTGGTCTGTAGACCAGGCTGACCTCAAACTCACAGAGATCCACCTGGCTCTGCCTCCCGAGTGCTGGGATTAAAGGCGTGTGCCACCACCACCCAGCTGCTTTTTAGTTTTGTGATGTCCCAGTTGTTAATTGTTGATCTTACCACCTGTACTAATGGTGTTCTGCTCAGAAAGTCTTCTCCTGTGCCCATGAGTTCAAGGTTATTCCCCACTTTCTCTTCTATCAGGTTCAGTTTATGTGGTTTTGTGTTAAAGTCTTTGATCCAGTTGGGGTTAAATTTTGTGCAGGATGATAAGTGTGGATCTATTTGCATTCTTCTACCTACAGACATCCAGGTAGACCAGCACCATTTGTTGAAGATGCTGTGGTTTTTTTTTTTTTTCAGTGTGTATTTTTCGCTTCTTTATCAAGAAATCAGGTATCCATAGGTGTGTGAATTTAGGTCTGGGACTCCCATTCAATTCCATTGATCACTGTGTCTGGTTTTATGCCAATACCACATGGTTATTATTATTCTAGCTTTAATATGAGGATTAAGTATATAGTATGGTTCATGGCATGCAGTGAATGTTACACAGTGTTTGCTAACATTATAATGCTCACCTAAAACACTAAGCTGTCTAAACTCCTCCTGAGTGGGAACTAACCTAATCATAAACTCTAGAATTATGCTGTGTAACTTTGGTAACAAAAAACCCAATGTAACTTGGGCATGCATCTAAGTAATGAGAAAGCCACTCCACAAGGACCACAGCTCTGATTTTAACTTATAACAACTGGGTAGAAAAGGTTACCTTTTCCATTCCATCATTATTTTATAGATAGAAAGCAAGACCAGAATATACAATCAGACTAGGCTAATACAAAGTGACTGGGCCATAAACAAAGGAAGATCAAACCATACCCTGTAGGTCATAGTGAGATTTAAGCTTTGTAATATAAGCAATGTAAATACACATAATTTTGGAAGGCAAAGATATGACATGAGGATATACATGGTTTATAAAATCTCTGTGGCCATGGATGCAGAATAGACTCAAATGAATCATACATGGAGGCTAAATTTCAATAAACCTATAAAGGTACAAAAATATAAATGAATATGACATGGCCAAAAGTATTGATTCTCAACTGAGGACACTTTTGTCCTCTATTTTATATTTGTCAATGTCTAAAATCCTGGATTTGCTCATGGAGATAGTGGGTATACTGGAATATAATGGGTCGAAGATACAACACTGCTGAGCATTCCACAATAGGACAGCCTCCCCAGGACGAAAATGGCACTAGGACCAAGATTGAGAACCTTGGGTAGTGGTTGACCACAAAAATGAAGAAAGTAGACACAGAAAAAGTACAAATGCTGTCCTACAAAGATTGAGTACAGAATAAAGGTGGCAAACAGAATTTAAAATGTCTAGAATAAAACCCAGATTTCTGCCTTCTCTGAGTTAACTGTGAGCCACTGACTGAAGACCCTTCATGTTTGGTATCAGAAGCTCAAAAGTTTGTGCTCAGATAAATGGTGTATAAGATTTCTTCAAGACATCAAATTGAACAGTTGATCACATATACTGACACAGAATTCTGCAGGCAAGAAAATGAGATCAACAGAAATAGAATGTGAACTAGCAATGGAGCAAATGGGATAATAACTAAGAGATAAGTCATGTGATGGCTATTCTTGAGTGTCAACTTGACTACATCTAGAATTAACTAAAACCCAGCTGGCTGGGTATACCTGTGAGGGATTTTTCTTAACCAAATCATTTGAAGTGAGAAGACCTACCTTTAATTCAGATCTTTTGAAGTGGGAAGATCAACCTTTACTCTAGGCAATATCTTCTGGTAACTCTAAAGGACATGGAAGAAGGAAGTTTTTGTCTTTGAATGTTTGCCCTCATGCTTGATAGCAAGTTTATTCCTTCATTGTCATTAGATCTTACTTCTTCAGGATTCCAGTTTATACTGAAAACCAGCTGAGACATCCAGCCTCATGGATAAGAAATTATTGGATTCTTGGGGCGTTTCATTGGTAGACAGCCATTGTTAGACTAAATGGACCACGCCTGTCATGTAAGCCACTATAATTAATACCTTATGTATATGTGTATATATATGAATGGGATTACATATTTATTATATTATATATAGTATGTATGTATGTATGTATGTATATATTCATTCTATAAGCTCTGTTCCTCTAGAGAACCCTGACTAATACAAGTGGTGAATATAGTTAATTTTATAAGTTGAACTGTGAGGCAACACAATGGTTCAAAGGAAAGTTATGTTGATTGGTTGATTTAGGGGTTTGTTTGTAAACAAAAATATATTATCTGATAAGGAACACCAGAAAGATGGTTGACAAGATGGTTCTGTGGGAAAAGTACTTACCATACAAGCCTGATGGCTAAGTGTGGTTCTTAGAACCCTAACAAGGTAGAAGGAAGAGAACCAACTCTACAAAGTTAGCCTCGAGCCTCCAAGTGTGGTCCATGATATGCACAAACAGTAATAGTAAAAATACAATTTTAAAAAGAAAGAGAGCACCAAAAGAAAATTTACTAAAGATATAAGTACAAGAGGGAAATTCAATGAAAAGTCTTGTCTTCTCCAAAACTCGAATTCTTTTGTCCTTTCAAAAATCTAATTCTCCCATATGTATGGATATATGTGTTTCCAAGTATTTCAAATATATACATTAAGACCAAACTCACATATTGTTTTCTCCCTTGCAGTAGTTTCTCTGCTCAAAAGACAGCACCATCTAACAATTTATGTAGCCCTTCTAGGCCTGGGCCCTCTTCATCTCAACAGCACTCATCCAATCCATCACAAAAGTCGAAAATTATTCACTTCTGTCCACCATCCCACAGCATCCCAGCAAAAGTGGCCACTTTCTCACCTGGACTACACATGTCTCATGCTTTTCTTGTCTTGTATAAGCTGTTCTTCTGATCAGTAGGGGTGAAATCTGACTATGTCACCCCACACCTTAAAAATCATTCAAGGAGTTTTCAGTTGCTTGAGGATAAAAACCCACATCTTTAATACTGCCTATAATCCCCCCTCAACAAGTTATTCATACACTTTCTTCCGTGACCTCACTGACTTGTGCAGTATTAATACACATCACACTTCTGGCAACATCATCATTTCTCACTCTCTACTCATCCTTTCAATTGAAGCACAGATCCATATCCTCAATGAAGTATGACCAAACTTGACAACTCAAATTCCTATTGCATATTTCCCCAGAAATATATTTTTTTCTCCTTGGGGGCATCTCCCTTCTAAGTGACATTGTATGTTCTTTGTGTGTGTCAAAGTGACTGATTACCTGTCACTCAGGCTTTATGAAGCACACACTCTGTCGTGGTCTATGGCTCATGTCCAGCTTACTTCTTGACATTCAGTGGCCAGTTACTGTTCCATTATGACAGCCCCATGCAACTTGAATTGCTGTTATTGTTTTGTTAGTGTCGCATTGATAATAAAAATCTAAATCATGAGGGTTTAAGTCAGTAAAGATCTCAGAATTGAAAACTGGTTTCAGGGTTGATGCTCGAAGCAGAGGGATTATCTTTAGTGAAACAAATTGTTTGCCTTTAACATGCCACATTCCATCTCCTAAATTTTATGTTCTCCAAAGGTAAACCAGTCTCACCAGGAAACTTTTGAGAAAGCAATTGAGAATACACTTTTGTATATGATAAATAAACTCTATCTTGCCCCATTAGCATTTCAATGTACCTACAGTGCACTAAAATTCAAGTACTGCAATAGGCGATTTCTTTTCATATTCATTATTCACAAACTTTGAAAGGTATAAAACGTGCTTAATATTAAAATTATTTAGGTAAAAGATACTCTCCCTCTCATTATCAATTCCACCAAAATGCTAAGTCGTATCTCACTATAAACTACCACATCCTCAGTGACTCCTGCCCAGTCAGAGACCCCTGCTTCTTCTTACATTCCAAGTTTAATTGATTTTCACTTTGCATTGCCACTGGCCCTTCCTATCACTTTACTGAAATAGCTGATATTGACTTGAACTAAGACCAAAGAAAAATAAACCCCTATTCCTTGAGTTCCTATTCAGTTGTAAGGAGTGTATTGATCCTTCAAAACATATCCATTTATTTAATTCCCACATGACTGTCTAGATTTCCTAATAAATGCAGGTTTGGGTCCTTTTCTGACCAGGCTACAGGACCCTGCATAAGTCGCTGGGACATCTTTTCTAGGGCACACAGCAGAAGCTGCAGCTCTTAATCAGTTCTGTCTAATCCAAAGGGCAGTTTGACCTTCTTAATACATTTTATGTTGTTTCCCAGAAAGACTCTTAATCTTTGTGAAAAGAAACAGAAAAATATTAATCCTTTGGTTTCTGTTTTCTAGAAAAAAAAATGGCATCACTTGACATGTTTCTGTTCTTGTAAGGAGTTTCTGGCAGTCTCTTTGTTCATAGTAAAGTCCTCAACAAATGTCCATTTGCAAGTAAAAGTGGCCAGTGTCTGTTTGGAAAGGCTTTTTTAGGAATATGATTTAAAACACAGACATAGGCTTCACAATAGACCAGAACTGGTCTGTCTATTGTTAACCTTTACATAATAAAATCAACCAGGACTATTAACTGAACCCATGCAGGACTTGACCATGATAGAGTGATGAATGAGCTGTTAGCCTAGTTTATCTCAGAAAGTTGGCAATTTTACTTGGCAAAATGTTCTTATCGTATTTGTTTGTATATTTTAGCTTGTTTGTTTTAAATGTACAATTCTTTTATGATGCTAAACTAAGCACATGCTTTCGCTTAGCTTTATAGTAAATTAATAGGCAAAGTTCACAGAGCGCCATAGTGTCTAGAATTAGGACATAATTTTCCTTTGCCATTCTTGAAAGAGAGGAAGTAGTTTTGCTTAAAATACCAGCGCTTTGTGTCCCTGGGGGTCAGGCTGAAACCTGGAAAGGCTTCTGTGAACATCTGTGTATTTTCATTTGGTGTTTTAGAGAGATTGTATTTCCTGATTTAATAATACATATGACAACAATGAGAGGTATTTTAATATGCCTGTGGATATGAATCTAACACATAGACCTATGGAAGAAAAGGAGGGAGGAGGAAATGAGGGAGGGATGGAGGGAGGAAACAGAAAAGAAAACAAACTACATCCATCGTATGTACTGTTAAAAATACCATAAAGGTAGCTAGCAGTTCCATAAGTTCCATGAGCTGTTACCCAACATCAAGCACCAGTGATGCAGAAGTGTCAGGGTCACTCCATTTATTAGTATGGATCCTATCCATCATTACATCACCTGGCCTCCTCCACACCACTAAAGTGGTGCAGTGTGATTTTCATGCACACTTTGCAGATGAAGAGCTAGCTGTCTAAAGGGAGTTATGGAATTTAAGAAAGGCAGCAGAAGTTGAACTGAAAAGCCTGTGGCCACCCCAGGTCTGATTCTACCGCTCAGGGGCCATTGTATTAGTAGTTTTATATATATATATATATATATATATGTGTCATTTTCCTCTGTCTTAGTTTTAGTTTTGCTATTCTGTTTTCACAAAGTATAGACATTTAAAAGCATTTCAATGAGAAAAACAAATCCTTTTGCTTAAGTTGTAGCTCCAGAGACAAACGAATGATCATATGATTTATTCACATCTATTTAAAACATGCGTACACACACACACACGAGAGAGAGAGAGAGAGAGAGAGAGAGAGAGAGAGAGAGAGAGAGCATCTCTTCCTGCACACCCCTACAAATCAGATCAACCCCTGTAAAAGAGTTGTTGTGCGATCCTGGGTTTCATTTGTGTGCTATTTTGCTTTGATAACTTGCCTGTGTCTCGCAGATGGCTGCATTTAGAAAGTATGGAAGTAGGTGATGGGAGGGGTGCAAATCTGCTACTACCGAACTTTTATTCCTCTTACCCTTGAGAAATTATATGATTGCCGCAAAGTGGATTTGGTAAGACATTTTGTGCTGGCTTCAGCATGTCACTTACTAATAAAATAGTCAGGAGAGTCAAGTTTTTCTTTGCAGAAAGTACCAACCTGTAATTTTATAAGACTAACAACTAATTTCAAATCAGTCTATGTCTGTGTTGAACACATTACCTGAAGGCCAAGTCACGATACTTCTGAATTATTGCCAGTATTTTGTGAAGAAGCTAGGTTATTTTTTTTTTAAAGAATCCAAGTTATTTCTTTTCTTTTCCTATGCCATCACTTGTTCATTCCCCGCCCCACCCTCTCTCTCTCTCTCTCCTTTTTAAGTTATTCCTACTGCATTCCATTTCTTATGCCCTGGAAGAATGCACTAAACTAGATACCTTCCTGTTTCAAGCTCATAAAAGATGGACAAGATAACACCATTTTAATTTTTTAATATAAAAATAAAGGTGATGCTGAAAACCCAGTGAGTGGAGGATGTGGACACTGCTATTCTTTTTCTGCCCGCGCCAACTACAAGGGTTAGACCCGCACACAGGCTGATACTGGGTTTAGCTCTAGGCACAGACAAAAGATGGACTGCAGGTGGCAAAGCCATTGCTCTGTCCTGGTTCTTTTGCAATATTAACAACTCCTGTGCATTATCTCCCTATATACCTGCACTTCTTTGCCTGGAAGATTGGCCTCCAGCTGTTAGTGCCTCCTTTGAGAGGCAATGTAAGATTAGCGCATCCTGGGGCTTCACATTCCTCCTAGGGAAGCCTTTAATTGATTGGTCTGTAACCACTCAAATGCCCTTACAGCAAGGATGGATCGAAAGAAGGACCTTTAAACTTCCTTGAGATTCTAGTCAAACATCCCCAAGTGGGATTTCCCATGGTGTTCTACCACTGCTTGGCCCAAAGCCCATTTCAGTCCTACTCCTCCGTGTTCTTGCTTCTCTTGGGAGCACTTAATAATAAACCACCTCCACATAAATCTAACTGCAATGTCGACGTCTAATGCCAACCTAAAATAACGAGTACTTGCAAGGCAGAGACTCTGTGCTACGTTAAATCTAAAAGCCACAAAATGTGCCAGGAAGCCTAGGGAAACCACAACGAAGCTGGGGAGGAAAAACATGTAAAACATTCCACCATGAGAAAGTGCCTCTCCAACACAAGTGTCTAAAGTCAGAATTCACATTACTTAAGAGAACAGGAATTCCTGGGCTGAAAAATGAATGTAAGTACTGGTTTTGAGCAAAAAAAGATGCAAACAGACATTCAAAACTAATCTACAGCAAGTTTTTCCACAAACAGAGTGGAAAGCGGAGGTGTTGGGTAAAGGGAAAAGCCCGTAATCTAAAAGCCTGCAAGCCATAAAAGTTTGATCTTGATAAAAAAATATTTTGCAGCAACTGAAATGATTATATGACCCAAAAAGAAAGCAGCAGTATGTGAACAAAGCAGTATGTTTGAAAGGATTGAAAAAAATAATGAATGAAAATGTAACACCAGAGAAAAACCATAAAATGTCAGGTTTTAGGACATTGTAAGAAACACCCCACCCCATGAAGAGTAAAGTTGCCAGATAGAAATGAGTTTGATGAAATCCACCATAATGCAAGAACTCTTCAGCCACAAACATCATTGCAGCAAGCAATTTAGAGCACAAGAA
>CABHPQ010133684.1:0-10434 GCA_902168405.1 Peromyscus aztecus
CTTTAAACCACTCCCCGAAATTAAGTCTGTGTTCTAATGTCTGCTGTAACAAGCTAAGTCGAAGGTGACATCCTATACTCAGTCAGTCATCAGTCAAATCCAAAGATGTGATCTGTTCAGATCTATAACCAAGAAGGAAACAAGATAAGCACCTGGAGTGGGGGTGGGGACCGTTAGGGTTGTCTTGCAGGGGCCTGCAAGGGTTTTTCTCACTGTGTTTGTGGCCAGCTGGGGAAACTCAGAGGATTAATATTTGCACTTGCAAAGGTTCTCTCACTCAGATCCGGCAATCAGGGCTTATTGTGAGCATTGGCATGTCCATTTGGCTTCCCAATGTGTACTGGGCCTCCTAACATCATTGTAACTTAGTGCCAAGGGATGCCATTGGAAATGTGTCTCAGTTACTGTAGTGTGTAGAGGCAGCCAGGAAGGTCTGCACAAGTTCTGGGAGAGGAGAGAAAAGACGCCCTCTCTCGGGGAGGGTGTGACACAGCTGGAAGACCTTGAGTGATCTCCCATCCTTTGAACTCACCACCCTGCTTTCATCCTACTTTGTTGGCCATTCTTTTTCTTCCCCTCACCCCACCCCTGTTCCTCCTCCTCTTTTTCATAAGAATCTCGTGTACCCCAGGAATAGGTTGATTTCACAGATTAACTTGAGTAACCCTTCCACCATTCTTCAGTCTTTCTGGACTTCCCAAATGCTGCCCAGAACTTCCTTGACCTATATGTCACCAAATCTGTGTCTATCAGGAACATCATTCTACCTTTAGTCTTCCAATTGTTTTAGCATATCCACCCAGGAAATCTCTTGGGTTGGAGAGATGGCTCAGCAGTTAAGAGCACTTATTGCTCTTGCAGGACTTGGGTTCGGTTCTGTGCTGGCTGGTTTTATACCAACTTGACACTGGCTAGTCATTTGAGAAGGAACCTCAAGTGAGAAAATGCATCTATAAGATTAGCCTGAGGACAAGCCTGTGGAGCATTTTCTACATTGGTGATTGATGTGGGAGGTCCCAGCTCACAGAGGGCAATGCCACACCGGTCCTGGATACTGTAAGAGAGCAGGCTGAGAAAGCCATGAGAACAAAGCCATTAAGAAGCATTTCTCCTCAAAGAGACCACAGAGACTTCATCCAGCAACTGATGGAAGCAGTTGCAGAGTCTGACAGCTAAACATTAGGCAGAGCTTGGGGGATCCTGCAGGGGAGAGGGAATGACTGGAGGTTCTGGAGAAGTCAGGGACACCAAGAGAACACAGCCCAATCAATTGAGACTCATGGGGGCTCACAGAGATCAGGGAGCCTGTAGGGGTCTGACCTAGGTCCTCTGTATGTATGTTATGTCTGAGTAGCTCGGTGTTCTTGTGGGATTCCTAACAGTGTGAGAGGGGCTATCTCCGACTCTTTTGTGGGCTTGAGTGACCACCCTTTTCTTCCTGCTGGGTTGCCTCATCCAGCCTTGATGTGATGGTATGTGCCTGGTCTTATAGTAGCATATTATGTGTGTTTGGTGGATGTCCCTGGGAGGCCTGTTCTTTTCTGAGGGGCGACAGAGGGAGGGTGGATCTGGGGGAGAAGGGAGGTGGGGGGGAGAGTGGGGGAGGGGAAACTGTGGTCAAGGTGTGATATATGGAAGAATGGGGGAAGAGGAGGGGGGGGAGGAAGAGGAGGAGGAGGAGGAGGAGGAGGAAGCATTCCTCCAGGACCTGTGCTTCAGTTTCTGCCTCCAGGTTTCTCCAGGTTCAGTTTTCTGACTTCCTTCAACGATTGTCTGTGACGAGGAACTGAATGCTGAAATAAACCCCTTTCCCCTCAAGCTGCTTTTGGTCACAGTGTTTTATCACAGCAGTAGGAAAGTTCCCAGGACCCACATGGTAGCTCACAGCCATCCATAACTCCAGTCCCAGGAGATCCAATGCTTTCTTCTGACCTCTGCAGTCACCAGTCATGCACATGATACACACACATACATGCAACACATACATGCAGGAAAAACACACATACACATATACATAAAATAACAAAACAAATTTTAAAAGCCCCTCTTGCCAGGCATGGGGGCACACACTTTAAGCCCAGCACACAGGAGGCAGAGGCAGATCAGACCAGCCTGATCTACATATCCAGTTCCATGGCACCAAGGGTTACACTAGGAAGCACTGTCTTAAAAGAAAAAAAACAAAAACAAAAACCACTTTTATTTATTTATTTATTTACTTATTTATTTATTTGGTTGTTTATCTTTTATCCACAGACTGCTAGTTTGTTAAGGACCAAAGCCTTCTAAAGCAAAATAAAAACAATGTTATATGTAGAATATTTCTTGATGAAATATCTTTTTACTCTTAAATTGTTGTTTCTTATATTCTGAAGTTCATTCACTATATCTGGCTGTCCATATGAGTAAGAGAAGATAGTGAGCAATACTAAAAATAAAAGAGTTCAGTAAAAGTTTTCTAAATTAACAGATCTTGTAATTTGGGGGAATTAGTAGAGATTTTGGGTTTTGTTTTTTGTTTTTTGAGACAGTTTCTCTACATAGTTTGGAGCCTGTCCTGGAACTTGCTCAGTAGACCAGGCTAGTCTCAAACTCACAAGAGATATCTCTGCCTCTGCCTCCCGAGTACTGAAATTAAAGGCATGCAGCCACCACCACCTGGCTGGAATTAGTAGGTTTTATGCTTCGTTTTATCAGATGTCAACAAAAACATGATGAGTCATTTAGGTGTTATCTGTACAGTGTGTGTTATATATTTTATGTAAAATGAACTCTCTGAGAAGCTGAGATAAAAATTAGACATCCAAGTATATCCAAGAGAAATGTACAGAAGCTTCTGGAACGTCAAGACTAAAAAGCATTGATCCATAATCTGTGACTTCTTTCCTGGGCAACCCCCCTCTCCTTCCATTTTGTGAAAGAAATCTTCAAAATGGAGAATTCAAACTTAGTTCTCAGCCTGCACATCTGGCTACTTACAACTACCTGTAACTCTAGTTATAGGGGATCTGGAACTGTGGCCTCTGCAGGCACCTGCATTAACATGCATACACACACACAAACACACACACACACACACACACACACACACACACACACACACACACGAACACATTCTCTATCACATAAATAAAATAAGTCTTTTTTAAAGTAGTAAAACTTCCAAGATAATACAGGCAAACTAAAGAAGTTATTTTCAGAATATTTTCCCAAACAGGAAGAAGTATATGAAAAATTGAGCAAAATGGTTTTTACAAGGTAGAAAATTTTATTTTACTAAGAATAATGTATCATTTCAAGCAAAACTGAAGTTCTCCCGTGGTTGCTAATATTCTAACCTACTAACTACATAATTTAAGTTCTATTCCTCAGTGAACGTTAAACAAGCATAATTATGGGTAGTAGATATGAGAGACTAATGTCACATTTTTAAGAGGAATAAAATACGTGTATGTTTGATTTGAATTCTTCAAATGGTCCCTTCTGCAAAACAATTCAAAATGTGGTTGAGACAGAAGACACTCTCATGGCTCATGCAGGTAAAACCTTAACAAGAAAAGTAAACTTGTGAGGTAAATTGTTATGAAGAAATTCAGAAAGAGCAAGACAATTTTCTTTTCTTTTCTTTTCTTTCCTTTTCTTTTTTGGTATTTCAGACAGGGTTTCTACAGAGACAGGAACTCACTCTGTAGACCAGGCTGGCCTTGAACTCAGAGATCTGCCTGCTTCTGCCTCCTGAGTGCTGGGATTAAAGGAGTGTGCCACCACTGCCTGGCTATGACAAAAATATTCTTAAATATATTAACTTCCATCTTATTTTATAATTAGTTTTTAAAATCTTTTAAGAAACCAAGAGATCTGAGAATAAAGATATGTTATGCTTTTTTCTACCTAAATATGCATTATTATTCTTATTCAACAGGCCTTTGAAATTTTACTGATTTATATAAGTAGTACTAAGTTACATGATTTATAAGGCGTGACACAGGAAGAAGGACTAAGGAATATAGAAAGAAAAGGGAGGTGAAGGTTGAGGAAATGGCTCAATGGTAGAGTTAGTAAGCACAAGACTCTGGAACTGATACCCAGATCCAGAGAAGAGAGAGAGAGAGAGAGAGAGAGAGAGAGAGAGAGAGAGAGAGAGAGGAAGCAAATACTAGAGAAATGGTAAATAAGTACACTAAAGAATTATTTTAAAATGCAACATAGTCTGGCATGATGGTGTGCACCTTTAATCCCAGCACGCAGAAGGCAAAGGCAGAGAGATCTGAGTTCCAGGCCAGCCAGAACTGCATAGTGAGAACCTATCTCAAAAACAAACAAAGAAAAAGATGTACATTATGAACTATTACTAATCTAGAAGTGACTATCCATTAATGATGTAAGACATGGCCCATTGCTGGAAAAAGTGGAAAGGAAACAGATGCATTCCAGCCCTTCATAGTCCCCATCTCCTTTTAGAAAAACAGTATCATAAAGCAAGAATAGTGCATGGTAAACGCTCCTCAAAACCAACTCAAATGAAGCCACACAGCTACTGTTTAGATTTGCCCCCAACATTAGGTTTAACACCAAATGGAATGGGTCACCTGGGGACCTCTGAGGAACCCCCGGACCTGACTTTGGGAAGGCAGCTAAAAATTAATGTACTTAATAGCACAGACATACATCATAGTTGTACCTGGAACTTTTAGAGACTAAGGTGATTAACCTGATACTGAAATCCACCTATCAGAAGTTAAAAACATCACAGCAATATAACTGGGGGGAAGGGGAACTTAATGGTAAAATAAACCACAGGTCAGTTTTGATACAGCTAACACTTCATAATTTAAAAATTATTAGCAGCCAGGGCTGTAGCTCAGTTGGTAGAGTGCTCCCTACCATTCATGAAGACTAGGCTTTGCTCCTCATCACCAGCATTAACTAGGCATGGCTGCACAAATAAATAATCTTGGCACTCAGGAAATAGAGGCAAAAAGATCAGAAGGTCAAGGCTGGTCATCCTCAGGTATACAGTGAGTATGAGGCCAGCCTGGACAACATGAAACTGTCTCAGAACACTGCTAGAAGATCATACAATCAGAAATCTGTATTTAACAGAATTTACTTGTAAGGATAATGGATAAAACCTGAAAGAACATGAATCCGGAATGTTCTAATTTTACTGGTTTTGGGTGGAACATTTCATAGAGTGACTCAGAGATGACATAAAACAAAAATATTGCTGTTCAGAGGATTCTGAAAAGGGGGAAATTAGGGAAAGTTATATGCGTTAAACTAATTAAGTGGTAGTGTTGGGACAGCCTCTACACTGAACTTGCCCTGCTCATTTATGATCAGTTATAGTGGAGTCTGAATACATCTGGTTAATGACCTCCTTTTCCAGTTCATTCATATCTAACCAAAGCATAACAAACACTATTGTGCTGCAAAACATAAAATCAACTATCTGTTTCATTACTTATAAAATCAGTTTCCCCCTTATTCCATTTATTCCAGAGTCAGTTGTCCAAATCACTCCAGGGGAAAAGAGAAAGGGTGGGGGAGGCAGGTTTTCCTTTACAGCACTTTTCTTAAAAGGCAATCCTTTTTCTCCTGTTTTCTCAAAGCACATTATGAAGCGAAGGTCTTGGTGAGGGTGTCTTCATGCTGCTGCTGGTGCACTGTGCCAATTCCCACTGCAGGTGCTGGCAAAGGGGGCCGGCTTACAAGACGGAGCTGTCATTGGAGCAAAGAAGAAATCAAGTAACGTTTTGAGTGCATCAGAGTTCTGCTCAGTTCCACAAAAAGGTATATATATTCTCCATTAGCTTGTTCAAGCTAAGAAGAAAATTTTGAATTACAGAGAACAGATTAGAGGGAAATATCTACCCTGAATTCCAGGCATGATTAGGTGGAAAAAAAAAAAAAAAAAAAAACTCTTTTGATCTTAGCTGTAGTTTCTTTAACTAGATGTATTTCATGTGAAAATGATTTGCACCTAGCAAACTCATACTAAATGAATGAGCTATGTTCTAATGAACATAGAATAAAAAGATAAGCAAAGGTGCAACTATTCTTATTGGCTCTCCTTTCCTGAGGAAAATAAAGACATACAGTCTGGCAGCACTATAAACAAGTCTGCAATAAGTGTTAACTGGATGTTTCTGGTACCAAACTGAAAAAAAAAATCATTCATGAACATTTTTCTCTGGCACTTGGACGAGACATGATGAGGAAATAGAAGAAAAAGTAACAACATGCAAGGTTCATAGTTTTTTGGGATACAAACACATTTTAACATAATATTACAGGTTGAGCATCCTTAATCCAAAATCTGAAATTCTCCAAAATCTGGAATTTTGAAATTATCATTTCAGCACCTAAAAGCTCTTGGGTTTTGAAGCATTTCAGATTTCGGAATTTTTTTGTTTTGTTTTTTTGTTTTTTGTTTTTTCGAGACAGGGTTTCTCTATGTAGTTTTGGTCCTGTCCTGGATCTCGCTCTGTAGACCAGGCTGGCCTCAAACTCACAGAGATCCACCTGGCTCTGCCTCCCAAGTGCTGAGATTAAAGGCATGTGCTACCACCGCCCAGCAGATTTTGGAATTTTTAAGGCTTCTCAGCCTAGAAAGTGTACATAAATACTCCAAAATCTGAAAAACTCACATACCTGAAATACTTCTGTCTCTGAACATTCTGGATAAGGGAGACTCAACCCTGTAATCTGAATACATAGACAGCTCTATAAACTCAACATTTTCCTCCAAAGGAATAATCTAAAACTAGATTTTTCTTTTTATTTCCTTTTCCTCTTGCATGTATCAGGATCTGATTATGTTGCCTGAGCTGATCTCAAACTCATAAACTCAATGACCTCAACCTTCTAATACAGGCATGCACCACCATAAGCAGCTTAAAAATATTTTTTTAATTTCACTTTATCTTTAAATAAATGAGCAAGCTGGTAATAGAAACCCTTACATTGTTACTCCAAGAGAAACGAGAGAGAGAGAGAGAGAGAGAGAGAGACAGAGACAGAGAGAGACAGACAGAGAGAGACAGAGAGACACACACACACACACACACACACAGAGAATATGAATGAATGAACATAAATATAAGAAGTGGGCACTCACCTTGCAGGCCAGTTGTTTTTCAAACCTTGGAGAAACAAAAAACCATGGACCCATGTTCTGAGGCTCCTCCTGACTCCAAATGATATCTACAAAAAGTAACAATTTATTTCAATACCTCATATAAACTTATATACCAAGAAATGGGGTAGAGGAATGGATGGATGAATGGGTGGATGGTAAATAGATAAAATTTCAACTTCATATTAAATATATGCTTTTCCAACCTGTTAGCAACTTAAATTTTTTTATTAATTATGTGTACATATGCATGTCTGTATAAATGTATGCCATGTGAGCAGGTGCCCAAGGAGGCCAGAAGAGGACATTGGGTCCCTTGAAGCTGGAGCTACAGGTGGTTGTGAGCCACCAATGTAGATACTGGAATGGACTCTTAACTCCTGGGCCATCTCTCTAGCTCCTAATGTTATCTTTTTCTCTTTCTTTCTTTTTTCCTTTCTTTTCTTTTCTGGCAAGTACATAGTTATGTGTTCACCAGAACAATCCTGATGCAAACTAGTTCTTTCAACCCCAAGTCTCCTCATCCTGATTGTTTGCAGTCAATATGCTTCCGAGTCCCAAATGTTAGCAACAATCACTCTTCTGTCTACCGTGCAGTTTCTCACCTTTACCAAGATGCCATATAAATGGAGTCATACAGTGTGTAGCCTTTGGGGTCTGACGTGAATTACCAAGTCCTTGTGGACGGCAACAGTTCATTCCTGAGGCTCAGTGCTACCTGCTTACTTTTAGCATCCTTGAGGCCCCGCACAGCCTACAGCACCTCTCTCCTGTTTTATTGAATATGATATTACACATATTTCTTGCTAAGGGGAACTGTGTTTATTCACTCCTTAGGTAAAGCACAGTTTGACTGTTCCCAGCTTGAGGCAATTACAAATAAAGCTGCTGGAAAAAAAAAAAAACATAAAACAAATAAAGCTGCTAAAAATACCTGTATGCAGATTTTCCTGTGAACCTCTTTTCATTTTCTGGGTAAACCAGCAGTGGGGATTCTGAGTTACATGGTAAATTGGGGTTTCTATAACAAGAAACCATCTTACAGAGCTGTTGCAACCACTTTCGATCCCAACAGTGGTGAGTGAGGGTTCCAGTTGCTTTGTATCCTCAGTTTGGTTTTTGTGTGGGGGGGTGGGTGGGGGGGTGTTGTGTTTTGTATTTTAAATATATGAGGGGTACGGGTGTTTTGCCTGCATGTATATCTGTGTACCACATGTGTGCCTAGTACCCTTGGAAGCCAAAAGAAGATGTCAGATCCTTTGAAACTAGAGTTACAGTTAGTCATTAACCACCATGTGGGTGCTGAGAACTGAGCCAGATACTTTGGAAGAGCATCTAGTGCTCTTAACCACTGAGCCGTCTCTCCAGCCCCTACAATAATTTTTACAATGAAAATTTTTCATGTTGATTAAGCCCAATTTTTGATGACATAACAGAAAAATTTCCATCTAACAAAGCTCAAAGAGGTTTTCCCCTAATAGTGTTACAGTTACATTTATGTCTGTAACCACTTAATTTCTATAAGGTGCATACAAATATCAAAATTTCCAATCCTAAGTACTGGATAAGGCCAAGTACAATTATATTGCAATTATTACATATGATGGCACAGCACTAATGAACCACAAATTCTCAAGAAATTATGTTTAGATGACAGTGGGAAGGAAGACTGAGTGGGACACCAAGAGAGACATGGCCCTAGGTACTTCAAAACATATCCTCAGATTCCATGAGATTTGACTTTCTAGTACTTTTCACTTCCCCCATCTCTTTCCATCTGAAATGGCATGAACAGGTTTCAGGTATCTGAAAAGCAAAGGGCCCTAACAGGAGCAAGTATTGTGGAATATTAGTTGAAGATGTGTTACATTTGTTTGTGCTGTGGAACATTTGTTTAATGATGCAAAGATGTGTCGCATTCTTTTATGTGCCTTTGTTTAACTCTGTGAAGTTGTGTGACTGTGCCTGTCTAAAACATCTGATTGGTCTAATAAAGAGCTGAATGGCCCATAGCTAGGCAAGAGAAAGGCTAGGCGGGACTGGCAGGCAGAGAGAATAAACAGGAGGAGAAGTCTGGGAAGAGAGATCAGGGAGCAAAAGGAGAAGGAGAGGAGGACTCCAGTGGCCAGCCACCCTGTAAGCCACGGAGTAATAAGTAAAGAAAGGTATACAGAATAGAGAAAGATAAAAGCCCAGAGGCAAAAAAGAGATGGCATAATTTAAGAAAAGCTGGCTAGAAATAAGCCAAGTTAAGGCCAGGCATTCATAAGAAAGAATAATTCTCCGAGTGACTTATTTGGGAGCTGGGTGGTGGCCCCCCAAAGAGCAAAGGGAAAAAAAAAACCCAAGCCTTTACCTTTAACATGTTTGTATTTGCTCATCTCTTGTTGTAATGAATCCAGCGGGAACGGGCAGAGTTCCTCTATTCGAATGATGGCAAAGTCATGCTTCTTGGTCCCCAAAGATTCTCTTTGCTTCAGCAGGGCATAAAAATGTTTGCCACAGCAGAATATGAGGGTTTTCACACTATTGGGGACAAGGGAGGTAATGGGGTGGAGAGAAACATCCTTAAGGACTGTGTCAGAAGAAAGAGGATTCTAGATTTCAATGTGTTGCAACACAGTTGCTTGGGGCTCTGCTTCTGGGTTCAGTCATCTGCTGAGCCCTGCAGTTCTCCTTCTGCGACACCTGTCCCCAGAGTTCACTCTTTCATACACACTCCCTTAACATGTGACTATAAGGAGAGGGGCCGAGATATAGCTCAGCAGCATAATACTTGCCTAGCGTGGTAAGGCAGTGTTTTCAGTCCCTCACACATATATACACACACACAACACACACAAAAAAATTTTAACATGATATGAGAAATTTTGTTCACTTATTAAAAACCCCTACCCAGAGTAGGAAACAGAGAAACATCAAATTACTTTTTTGGATCTACTGATGAATCACCAATGACAGGTTTGAATGCTGTTCCTGGGGCCATTTCCTCAAGAGTTGACACAGCTGCCTGAGGGAGAGAAACAGCCATACTCATGTCAACAAATGCAGAAGAGCTACAGCTGTAACTCGGAGCAGATCTTATGAAAACAGTTCCAGAATTCTGGCATAGAACTGCACTCAAGCATGCCCACTAACACAGTGTTCTCCGAGATACAGTTCTGTGTACTTCAAATTAAAATGATAAGAGCTTGCCTTGTCCCTACCATAAGACAGTTTTCTTTTGTTTTGTTTTCTGAGACAGGGTCTCACTATGCAGCTCAGGATGGCCTGGAACTCACTATGAAGACTAAGCT